>VDFB02047533.1:28345-64143 GCA_007258455.2 Sequoia sempervirens
TAATAAGAATGTCTACTTCTAGACGAATGGCCATTTGAATGAGAACAGTCCTGCTCTGATGGATGTGCTGAGCCCTGCAAATAAAATTGTGTACAAGATGTGTTAAATACATATAATTTTTATTAAATAAATTTTATGAAAGTTATTTTTAAATGAACTTGTATTTTTAAATATCAATCTACAACTTGTATTTATCTATGCATACATAAATATATATTTTATGAAAACTCACATGTCCAATGATAGCAGATTCATCCACAGAGTCACATCGATCATGCACATGATCTAGACCAAGGCTAGGAGTGATATGAGGTATGTCCACCTGTAACAATATATATACACATATATATCAACTTACATGAATATCTAGTTAAAAAGAAATTTAAAAAATAATGAAAAAAGAATTGAAACATGCACATGCACACATACATGCACATCATTCGATATTGATGACCTAAGTCCCTCTCAAACATTCGCTTCCACCTTTATATGGACCAAACGCATCAAGCCGACAATCATCCGGTGATCCATCTGATCTATCCCATGTCGCGGCTTAAATGATGAATGTAGAGGATCATGAAGTGAGATGGCACCGTGATGACAACCAAAACCAATCAACACGCAAGAAAACCCATAGTTCCGGGTGCAGCCACCGTGATGAACTGTAGGTGGATTCCCCGAGCGCACTAGTGCTCCGGTTGAGAGGATGGGATCTTTGAACTGAATCTTACCTCTATGTCTCAAATGATCTCTAACATGCTCTACCGATCCCATTATGCGATGTAATGGGTACATGCCTCCAATAGGTCCTCACCAAACAATGTAGAGTCATGCATGACATATCTCCTGTAAGTGCATCAAGCTGTGTAGGAGTAGGGATGCCGTCATTGTAAAAGGATCCATGGTGGTCCACTGTGTTGAAAATGGTGTGGATCGGGAATGTCTAGATATCAAATACTGACCTACACGATCATCAGATATCCTAGTGGTGGTAGCCGCAATGTCACCTACAGTGTCAATTGCTTCCTTTTGGGAAGCAACAACAACCTCATCTACTATGGGGGCTAGAGCTGGGGTGAGAGCAAGAGACCTGTCACCAACCAATACCCTAAACATTGGGGGTGGTCTATCTGCTCGACGATAGGTGGGCCTATCAGCAATCCTACCATGCCCCTGACCAACATATGGTGGAATGTCTAGGTAGTTAACTTTGAGGCCCAAATGGACCTCAACATACAACTCTGAACAAAATACAATGGAATCTGGTCATTGTTTGGGTATAGACCATGTGCTGCTAGAAATCGTGGGTAGATCAATGAGGCCATAGCATGATCAACACATCTAGTGACCTGGTATCCCCTAACCTTACACACATTTTGATAAAATGGAAAACAAGTGGCTTTTATCATTTCTTTGGTGACACTATCTTGTATTTGTTTAAGGGGAATGTCACCATGTACTTCTTCCCGCATGCGGGAAAGAATAGCAGTCACTCTGTCTGGGGAATATGCACTAATCCTCTCAAGTTCATCTTTTAGTTTTTCTAGACTATGCAATATTAACATGCATGGTTCATTATATATCCCCGGGTTTGCACCCTGTGCTAATGAATCTCTTAATTTTTTTATCTCATTACTAGTATTTGCAAACAAAGAATCTGGCACAGGTGGAATATGATCTACATTTTCCATGTATATATATATATATATATATACACACATTACACCTAAAAACAATGAGACTTTGGTAAATAATATATCTAGATAAAAAGAATACAAATCTAAAATAGAACTTGTAATAATTCATCTACTCATCAATAATATTTTCATACTATTAACTTGATTTAAAAAGAATTGGAAGACAACTATAATCTATAACATAGCATCCTTAAATGGTTCAAATTATAAATGAAACGATGAAAGAAAGAATAAGAATACAAAGATTAAAGTATAAAATCATTTGAAAATAATTGGGGATAAAAATATTTAATCTAATAGTTGTTAACATAAATGAACTTCAATTATATAGCCTTGAGAACATCAAAAAATTATAGATTGGAAAGTAAAATAAATATGTCATATTACTTGAATCAAATCTAATAAAGTTTGACTTTATTGCATACTTGTTATAAATATCTCACATAAACCAATGAAACTCAATGTGTCTCCAAATTACATAAGAATAGAGAACCTAAATGTGAAAAAGAAAAAGAAATTCAAAATCCATCTTTTTGTAATGAGTTTGTTAAAATTTAAAAACATTCAAGAACCCCAAAATGGTTTGAAATTGATGAGCATAATAGAAATTTTTGAAGGCAAGAGGTCATCACAAACCATTCGGTTGTGGGCTTCAAAAATTTTCAATGAATGGTTTTCCAATAAGATGTATTAACCAAAATATTCCAAATTTTTATACAATTACTAAAGATGTACAAAATGAGACCTTTACTAAATAAATTTCAAAATGCATCATTAAATGTATATTAACATCATCCACACTCTAATTAAAAACATTAAAAACAACATGAACACAAGAGATAAAATTAAAAAGTTCCAACTAATGATGTTATAATAATCCTCCCCAAGTTGATCCTCTCATCCCAATCATCATACTTAATGTTTTGGTACTTGAATGTGTTGGTACTTGAATCATGTTTTGGTACTTAATGTTATGTTTTTTAAGAGGAAGCATTTTCTCATATTTCTATTACCATAACGATTATTCTTGTTTTTGTAACTTGGTATTTCTATTTGTAGATTTTCAACTTTTTATTATGTAAATCATTCTTTGATACCCAAGTAGTTTAAAGGTTTTCTTGAATCTTATTTAGTTTTTAGATTTAAGTGCTTTCTCATTGTCTAATTTCTTAATCAAATCTAAACATTGTTCGATCCTTATTTCCTTCTAATACCAAAATCATCCTCTTTTCCTAACTATAAGAAGTCATAGTTCAATCCCACCATGGTTGTGAATCAAGCTAAAATTGGTATGATTGGGAATATGCATGATACTAAATTTATCATAATGGAGAAGAATCATTTGACCATGAGGCCCTTGTTGAGAAAATGGTAATCAAGATATAGCTTTGATGCACACAACCTTTCTTTGGATCTTGCAAATTTGGCTAGTAATATTAATCCTAGTACAATGATTGATCTCCTTCATATACTATGTTGATTAATAAGCCATGTGGAAAGAAAGTACTTAAAGTTAAATAGGTAAAAGGATAAGCTCAACAATCCCTTTGGAGTGATGTGCCATTTTCCCTCCATCCCAAGCTTCTTCTTCATGTATTCCTCCTTATTGTTTTACTCCTATCTATCTTATGCAATTTATTTCTCCTTCCACCAAATCTCCCCAAATTTATCCTCTCCTTTTTCCTAGATCTCATCTCATGCTTACTTATTATGATGTACATAGTTCTCTTGTCTCCACATTAGTTCTCATTAGTTTTGTTTACACTTCCCATGTTCCCCTCACTGTGATATTCCTATGCAAGTCTTTGTCACTCCACACTCATTTATTATGTCACGACAAATTTATACACCACCTTCCATTTCTCATTTCATTCATTCATGTCCTTAATCCTAGTGTGCCTCTATCTACCCTTGACATTAATGTTTAAAGGTTTGTTGAGATGAAAAGTAATGTTGATTCCTTACCTAATGGAAACAAAAAGACATACATATAAAAATCAAACACAATTCAATTTCTATTGAAAATTTTACATATCCATTTTTTGTTGGTTTTTTGATCCTAGATTTGAGATGCACAATGTTAAAGGAGATCCCATGACACATTCAAGGTTCTTTAGTGCTACATATTTGGATTTTGTGTATGATGACAAGTTATTGGCTAAGTTCTTCCCATGAAATTTAATAGTATTATCTTCCATTTGGGTCTATTTTTTAATATTGAAATTGGTCAATGCAAATATTGGGAATGTTGGATTGAAGTTTATTATTTTAGATTTTTTGACTGTAAACAAGGATCTACAAAGTATATACATTCTTAACATTTGCATGTGCAAGTGAGATGAATGTTAAGAACTAAAGTTGTTAGAGGCTACCACACTTAATTATGGATCTTCTAATGCTTCATCTACATCATCCTACCCTTGTAAATTTGAAAAGAAAAATTATTTCCAAAAGGATAGTAAAAAATAATGGAAATGAACATTGTACAAACTATACATTATAAATGTTTCTAATATAATTATGACTCTAAAGCCTCCAACTTTTTCCTTTGTAAAATGTGCTTCAAAATTTACTTAGTGCTTGCATGATTACACTTCCTCCTATTAGGCCATTAGATAAATCTAAAGTTATTCCCAAAAGATATAATGAGAAAGAATTTTGTTATTAAATTGTAGAGTTAATAGTAATTATACTCAACATTTTATGGGATTAAGGAATAATTGATTAAGGATTTGATTGATAAAAAAAAAATAGGTTGAGGGGGTTAATATTGGGGTCAATCCTTCAATTGTTCCTCCAAATGAAAATTTAAATATTTTACACTAAATAAATCTAATAAAATGGTTTTATATGAGGGTCATGAGATTGAGGTACATATACATGTTGACAAGCTTGAAATCATTGATTCACCTATGTATGTGAGGAATGATTTGTTGGTATTAATAAAAATTATAAGGGTACTTATTCTTCTTCTTATGTACTAGAGTGATTGACTTTTATAGAAATTTCTATGGACTAACCAGTATTCAAACTTAGGACCTCCCATTTGGTGTTAGGATGCTCTACTATTGAGCTAATGGCTCACATTGTGATGAGTCCTTTTATGGCTTAGGTGTGTATCATTTCTCCAACACACTCCCTTGAGCCACAACATAGGTGTCAAATGCACCTAGCTTGGCTCTAATACCATGTTGAAATTTCCATGAACTAGTTAGGATGCAAATCTCCACCACTAAGCTACCCACCCACTTTATGACAAGTCAATTTACGATTTAGGTATGCTAATTTTTTGACACCTTTTTCACATTGTGAGATATTACCAAATAATTATAATGGTCCTTTGGTTTTGTGTGGATCATGAACCATGTAAGGGTGTGTTTATTGATCTTACTCACCAATAAAATGTATTTATTGAATAATTTTTGTTTTATCATCATTTTATAAACAAGCATATGCATATTTGAGGGTTTATTTAAAATTGACTAATGATATGTTGATTGAAACTATAGGATACATTATTTTACCTTAATTTTTTGGTCTAAAAGATGAGGGAAGTTCTTATTCTATGTCATATTATTTGTTCTTTAGATGTATCTCATATTTTACTTGGGTATCCATGGATAAAACAATATCAAGCAACATCATCTATGTCATGCCATCAAGGTATCAAATATGTTTGAACACTAGTAAAGAGGTTACAATTGCAAGAGATCCGTATATGCCTTTATTTTAGATTAAGTCATTTAACCTTAAATAATTTTAAGAACATACCTAAGGATCCTCTATATAAGTGCAAGGATTCTTTGCCTAAGTTGTAAAAATTTCAAAAGGAATAACAATGGTGGGAAAATCAAGACAAGATGCAACAATTTAGAATTCCTAAAGGGTTTACAATTATTAGAGCCAAAGTAGGTTATATGTAGGTTTTATATTATAAAATGATTCAAGAATCTATAAGGCCAAAAGAACCATAAGCATTGCAAACTTTAGTTTAGAAGCATAAGGGATTGGATATTTTCATTCCTAAACATGGTTTTCATAAAAAAAATTACTCATACATAGCAAGCACACTATAGAATTGACAAAGAGGGTTAGGATTTTTAGCTTCATTTGTTATATGGAGATATTTTATTGTAATGTACATAATCAATGATATGATTCTTGATTTTTTATAAGATTTAATATTATGACACCTTAACAAACCAAGCTATGACTTTCATGGTTCACTCCTACATGTATGAAATTTACATTTTCATCTACAAGTTTGACCCTAAATTTGTAGTTTTAAAATTATTTTGTGACCTTGACCCCTACACTTCTAGTCTTTAGGAATTTATTTATCTCCATTTTTTAGACTATGTTGAGAGCCATTATAATGTTTCTTTGCACTAACTTTGGGAGGAAACTCATTTTCCTTTACTCAAACCCTTGGATTGATTTAAAAAAATTGAACAAGTTAAAATACATGCCAAATATAAATGCAAGTTCAATGGGTGTAGTTTTGAATTATAGACCTCTCATCCCCTAACAGATAGTTGATAGTTTTGATAGGGAAGCAAAATACTATATTGAAAATGCTTGAAAAAATTTCAAACAAATGCAATTTGAATTCATTTTAACCTGAGAATAGTGCTCGATATGCAAACTCGAATGATGAATTTTGAACAGACGAACTCAAATTTGCTTTGGCCGGAAAGAAACACCTTCGTTTGGTCGCTATCATGCTCTCGGGTCACCGCACACACCAGGGACAGTAGGGACATTGACTGGTAAAACAAGTAGTAAAAGTGACAGGGTAAAATGAACGAATTTTTTCTTTTTGTCATATTAGGGGGTTTGGTCGAACCCATGTTTGACCGAACCTATTTAAATATTGTTTTTTTTTAGGTTTTCTTTGGTTCGATTGAAGCATGGGTTCGGCCGAACACAATGGTTCAACCGAACCAAAGAAATGGTTCGGTCGAACCATTGTGTTCGGCCGAACCCATGAAAAATGGTGAATAAGAAAAATGCAAAATTCCCTTCCTCTAATAAAGTGTAAACCACTATTCTAGAGCCACCCTGTTAGAAAATACATTTGATAAAAGTCACGAGAATCTTAGTTTCCCCTTTTTCCCCTAGGGAAAACGTTATTGAATAAGAAAAACCAACCATTGATAACTCCCTTACTTGCGATGAAATCATTTTAGAAGAACCAACCTTTGAATATCATGAACATATAGTTTTTAGTTCTCCTAAAAACTCTCCTCCTATGGAGGATATCCTGGTGCAAGAAAATGTGAACATTGGCACATGTCTTTCAAACACTAGTAATGAGGCTTCCTTAGATGAAGATGATGAAGTGACATCATACTCCTCTTCACTAAGAGATCATGAAAATAATCATACATTTGTTGAGGTTATGAAGGAACAAATTGGATCTCCTTTAACTAGTGAACCTCCTAGGTCACCTCCCATTAGTGAACCACATAACAAGAAATTAAGAGATTTCTTGAAATCTATAGTGCACACTCTCAAAGACAATGGAGTAGGTCTTAATGTGTGTAGCATTGACCTCCTAGATAAATTTGGCGTGGACAAGAGGCTTATTTAACTTAACGATGTTAATATTTATGGATTTGACAATGTTCATAGGAAACCATTAGGAATGATCACATTACCTATTGCAGTCAGACCTATAGTGTTACCTACCCCTATCAATATTGTGCCAGGACCTCTCTCATATAATATTCTCCTAGGGAGACCATGGATTCATGCTATGAAAGGAGTCCCATCTACTCTTCACCATGCGATGAAATTTGAATACAACAAAAAGATATACACAATTGAAGTAGATGAATGAAGCTATAAATCATATGGCCACAACACTCCCAACTCCCCAAATAATTTTATTACAAAATTAAAAGTCCAACCTATGCAAGTTGATCCTCATTGTCTTTAACCTACAACAAAACTCTTTAGTGATAATTAGGGGTCGTTAGAATTTATGCATCATTTCAATGAAGAATCCAAACTCTCACCCTCAAAGTCTAAATAGTCATATAAAAATGATTCATTTTTAGACACAAGTTCTAGTGATGATTGGGGTGCATTAGATTTTATGCCCTCCTTTATAGGAGAATACAAAATCTCACAATCTAAACCACAACAACCTTGTGTTTCATTTGCTCAACTTTATTTTGTGTCAACAACATTACCCCATGGTGATGGTGGGGATTATTTAACTCCTATTCCTCATGAGAGGATGATGCATAAATTTAAGAAACCTAAAAAGGATTTGTGTTCTCATGAAGAAGGAAATCCTTCTCAAAATCATAAACCCCCTTATCTGAATTGGAAGATTGTTATGGTCTTGGATGCAAACTCCCTCCTAAACATGGATACAATGAACACATGATGCAAACTGATATACGATACTCTTTCAAGAAAGATCTTGGTTTACCACCTTTATCTCCATTTTCATCTAAGGCCTTATCATTTAGTGTACATATGACATCTTGTGCAAATAAAGAAACATCTTCTACTATTGATCAAGAGGGTATCTTGTTGACACTCCTCTAAGATCATTTTATATCTCTCCCTCTAAGAACATGAAAGAAATTCTACTAAAATAATTCATTTTGTGCATATCATATAATTTACGGCCATGATACTAATGGATGTAAGACTTTGAGTAACAAAATTAAACATATTAAGGAATTTGGTGCTCTTCCTTATGTTGAGGCACCTAATTCCTCTAATTGATATTGAGTTTCCCTCTATCATGTTTCTCATCAATCATCTCGGCTCATCCTTGTTCTACACTAAGTGGGGGCAAGGGGTTAAGTAGCCTTGTCCTCGTATGTAACTTGTGATTGTCTCTTTTGGGTAGTTGACTACCTCCCATGTATATATAAGAGAAATCTTGGGATGTGTAGGATATTCCTTAAGTTGGCTCACATGAGACATACTAAGTTTTTAGGGCTACCCCTTATTCGTGATGTAGTTTCATTTAGGAATGTATGACTTGGCATAGGGATTTATGAACAACCTCTCATTTCTTCTTCTACTTTAAAAAAATTTCTTGTATGACTTGGCATAGGGATTTCTGAACAACCTCTCATGTCTTCTTCTACTTTAAAACAATTTCTTGTAACAATGGTGTTAGCAATCACTTTAAAGTGGGGGCATACTGTAAGGAAAGCTAGACGTGGAAGAAACTCTCCTAATGTCAAAACCTCAGGGAAGAATGTAGAAACACTTAATTTTTTCAATTACAGTCCAATTAAGATGCAGATGAAAGAGATAACAGAAACAGATAATTAGTCATACACATATGAACACCAGATTTACATGGGAAAACCATTATGGGAGAAAAACCCACCACACCAACAAAAGTCACTTTGTATTACAGTAATAAAGATTACATACAGAGATTTGACTTATCTTTCTGATGTCAGTTTACAACAACATTCACTATGATCAACCTCGTATAGAACTTTCACATTGCAATGTTCTCAGAATCGAATTCATCCTCTGATCATACAACCACACCATCAATCTGTCGAACCATCGATCATCTGCAACTTTAGAGTATATCCATGTCACCCCCTATTTGTTGAACTTCCTCTCAGTAATAGCCGCAACAGTCTAACTGCTAGTGGTTCCCATTCGGCTTCTCTAATTGGTTGAATACAAGCCACATAGGATAGTCTTCACTCGGTCAAAGGCATTCACCCTATGTTGGCATGTTGGTGAGACACTAACCGTGTCTCCCCGATGCCAACAAAGCCAACATTCGATATTGCCAAGAGTCAACACTATCGGTAAGAGGTTCTACTGAGTTCAAAAAGTTATTGCTCAGACTTCACCTTTTTGCCAAGACCTCATACTGATGATCATCACTTGTATCGCTATTGCCAAGACTTATCGCTATCAGTGAAACATCATACCAAAGCTCTAAAGTCACATAGACAATAGAATTCTCATCAGCAAGACTATCATCCTTCATTGAGAGATCATACCGAGCTCCTTATGTTATACCAAAACAACCAACAGTTGACAAGACTTATCGCTTTCGCCAGGAGATCATATCGAGGTTCAAAGGTACTCCAAAGTGCTCATCTATTGCCAAGACATATCACTATTGTTGAGATGTTACTCTGAAGTCGTAAGTCATACCGAGCACCAAACAACAATCGACAAGACTTCTCTCCATCGCTAAGAGTTCTTAGCGAACCCTTAGTATTACCCTGATGCCTCCAAGATAAAGCTGTCGGCGAGACATCGTTCGTTGCTAAGACTTCATAGTGACCCCTTTCATTACTCTGATGACAACATGTGTAACACCTTGTCAGCGAGACATACAATCTCAATAAGACTTCATATCGAGATAATCCTTTCAGCCAAGGGTCTCCCCGACACCGCTTGTCGCCCAAAGTCTCCCCAAGATATGATAGAAATGGCCTATCAGCCAGAGATCTCCACTCGGCATAGGGTTATAGTGATTGCCACAAGTCATAGCAATAGGTCCACTCGACAAGACAGAAACAAGGTCTCAGCAACCATAACTGTTCAACAAGGTTTCATCTACTAGTCGTCCAGACACAAAGCATGTCACACCGACTTGTCTCTCTTAGAGGTTTCAGCCTGTGGGATTGAGAAATATATTTCCAATAATCTCCCACTTGACGAAGATCACACAGGCACCTCTAGAGCACAACGAACCTAATAAAAATAATGAGCAGTAAGGCCCATTGAACTAGCACACCACCTGGACTTGTCTATGCTCACTGGCTTCGTCAATGCATCTGCAACATTCTCCAGAGTATCAAAATTTTCCAAACTGACCTTTCCATCCTCCACCATATCTTGTACAAAGTGGTATTGTACATCTATATGTTTCTTCCTGGCATGGAAAGTAGGATTCTTTTCCAGACAAATTGCACTCTGACTGTCACAAAACATAGTTATTTTCCTTGCATCAAAACCAATGTTAGAATGCAAACATTTTAACACAACTGCTTCTTTACAAGCATGTGTAGCTGCCATGTATTCAGCCTCTATAGTGGACAAAGCGACTACAGCCTACCGCTTACTCATCCAACTTACTGCACCACCATTCAACATGAAAGTATATCCACTGGTGGACCTTCTACTATCAATGTCCCCTACCCAATCAGAATCCACATAGCCTCGAATCTGAGAGTCCTCGTGATTCAACCAAAGTTCCATGGTAACACAAAGCAAACTCAAGTTCCCTTCAAATATCTGAAAACTCTTTACAGCATCCCAATGTGTCCTTCCAGGGATTAGCCATAAACCAACTAAGAACTCCCACTGCTTGAGAAATGTCTGGCCTTGTACAGACCATTGCATACATAAGACTACCAAACTGCACTAGCATAGGTACACTGGTCATGTCCTCCATCTCAGTAGGAGATTTTGGATAGTCTTCAATAGATAGCTTTGTTCCTGCAAGATTGGAACAACTAGCTGCTTGGAATCATTCATGCAAAATCTCTCTAGAACAATCTTGATATACTTACTCTGACTGAGCCAAAGCTTTCTACTATTCTTGTCCCTAGTTATCTCCATCCCTAGAATATACCTTGCTGCACCAAGATCTTTCATTTTGAACTTAGCAAACAATTGAGACTTAAGATCAAAAATCATCAACTTACTATTGCCTATGAACATCATATCATCAACATAGAGAGCAATAATAAGAACTTGATCACTTTCAGCTTTGTAATAGACACAATGATCAGATTTTGATCTTACAAATCCCAAAGACAATACAAAACTATCAAACTTCTGGTACCACATTCTAGGAGACTTCTTTAACCCATACAAATATTTATTCAACTTGCAAACCAATCTTTCTTTACCTTTTTCCACAAAGTGCTTAGGCTGGGACATATAAATCTCATCTTCAAGATCACCATCCATCTGTTCGACCTCTAATTCATACGCTGCTGCAAGTGACAAAAGAAATCTGATAGATTTCAGCTTAGCTACAGGAGAAAAAATTTCCCTATAATCAATTCCCTCTACCTGGGAATAACCTTTCACAACCAACCTCGCCTTGTATTTTTCCACACTGCCATCTAGACCAATCTTCTTTTTAAATACCCATTTGCAGCCAACAACTTTTCTGCCTTTAGGCAATGGCACCAAACTCCAAGTGTCATTCTTTTCTAATGATGCCATTTCTTCATTCATGGCTTCCAACCAAGAGTCTAAATCAAACATTCTAAATGCCTCTTTCACAGTCCTAGGCTCATCAATGCTAGAAATTAAAGCATAGGCACAAGTAGAATCTATCAAAGAGAACCCATACCTATCAGGTTGCTTTATTTCATGAGTTGACCTCCTCACTTGCTGAGGCTGAGGTTCTTCTTCTTCTTCAGAACTTTCAGAACTACTTGAGCTCTCCTCAGTTTTAGGTACATTTTGAATTTTCAATTCCTCTTTATCTGGTGTCAAAGGAATTTCATCTACACCCTTATTGTTTTCTGACTTTGTCTCTAACTGTAGGTCCAAGGTAGAAGGCTTCAGCTCACAAAAGATTACACTTCTATTGTATACAACCTTCTCTGTATCAGGATTCCAAAGCTTGTATCCTTTTATGCCAACACTATAGCCAATAAAAATACATTTAACAACCTTGTTCTCCAACTTAGATCTTTTCTCATATGAAATATGAGCATATGCCTCAGCCAAAAACACGAATATGTCTTAAAGAAAGCTTCTTACCAGACCATGCTTCCATAGGTTTTTTCTCAACAAGAGTAGAATTTGGAGAACAATTTATCAAGTAACATGTTGTAGCAACTGCCTTAGCCCATAACTTCTCCTCCAAGCCAACACTACTCAACATATTTCATGCTCTCTCAGCCGCTATCCTGTGGACGCAACTCCATTTTTTTGTGAATTATAAGGTGTAGTCTTATGTCTTTTTTAATCCCATGGTCTTTACAACAATACCTCTCAAAATCATTAGAACAAATTTGCTACCATTATGGAGTCCTTAAAACATTTTATTTTTCTTCCATTCTGATTTTCTACAAGGTTCTTAAATTCCTTAAACCGACTAAATACTTCTGATTTACTTTTAAAAAAATAAACAAATGTTCTCGAATAATCATCAATGAACGATACATAGTACCTTGACTTAGACAAAGAAGGAACATTCACTGGACCAAATACATCAGAATGAATATAATCTAATAAACCGGAATATTTATGAGGACTGGAATAAAATGAAACATGGTGTTGTTTTCCATATATACAATGTTCATAGAATTTAAATTCGAGGTTACAATCTTCAAGCCCCTCAACCAGGTTTTTATTCTTGAAGTTTTTTAAACCTTTATCTCCAATGTGGCCTAGCCTATGATGCCAGAGCATAGTCTTTTTTGCTAGAAGTTTAACTTCCATAGAGTTTACACAATTAGGAACATTTCCCTCTTTTCCTCCATGAGTAGCTTTCTGTGACTTTATAGAGACACTGTTACATTGAACAACATGTGCATCCAACTTGTACGAGGTACTAGTACTAGCACCCCTCACTAGCACCATTAAGCCTCTAGTAATCTTGCAGCCATTTCCAGAGAACGTGACTTGCACTCCAATATCATTCAGCTTACTAACAAAAAGTAAGTTTCGAGCCAGACTTGGTATATGTATTACATCATTAATTCCCTTCACTCTTCCATCAGGGAATTGAATTCTGACTCTTCCACGGCCAACAATTTCCAAAGTTGAATCACTCACCAAGTACACCTTTCCACCATCATATTCTTCATACTTGATGAACCAGTCTCTATGAGATGTCATGTGGAAATATGCTCTAGAATCAATAAGCCAAACATCATCTGATGCCTGTGTAGCCAAGGCTGCAATGAAGGCGTCTTAACCTCGGAAGAATCATTGTCGGGAAAAGTACTTCTTCTTCTTCTTCTCCTCTTTACAATCCTTTTGGATATGACCCGGGGTTCCTACAATTCTAGCACTTCACCTTGGACTTCTTGCGGGGAGACTTTGATCTCCCTCGATTTTGATTTGGACTTCTTGTCCTTCTTCTTACGCCTTTCTCTTTCAACCTTCCTCTAATAGCAAGGGCCTCCTTCACCATCTCAGAATATTTCCTTCTCATCTCTTCTGATAACAAAGAAGCAACAACATCTTCCATCTTGAAACTAGATGTTGTACTCCCAATAGCCATCACTAGGTGATCCCATGAATCTGGAAAATAACACAATATCAGCATACAGTGATCCTCTTCATCAATCTTCACACCAATAGATGTTAACTGTGCAATCAACATGTTGAATGCATTCAAATGATCAACAATAGACCCTCCTTCCTACATTCTCAAAGTGTACAACTTCTTCCTCAGGAATAATTTATTCACCAAGGACTTCCCCTAATAAATAGATGCCAGTCTCTTCCCCAAGGAAGATGCAGTCTTCTCTTCATTCACATTGAGAAGAATGGAGTCTGCCAAATAGAGCCTTATCAACCCCTTAGACTTTCTATCTGCAAGGTCCCAATATTCTTGCTTCATGCCTGTAGGCTTAGTTCTAGACACAACAATCCAAAGATCACGATCAACCAATAGATCTTCCATCTTAAGTTTCCACAACTCAAAATTGCTACCATTGAATTTCTCTATCTCAATCTTTCTTGACATGCTTGCCATCTCAATTTGTAATTCAAATTTGAAAAACTTCTACAAGACTCCCATTGAATAGAAATGACACAAAAAGCCCAACGTAACCACAAGGATAACACAACTAGCTAGGCTTTGATACCACTTGTAAGGAAAGCTAGATGCGGAAGCAACTCTCCTAACGTCAAAACCTTAGGGAAGAATGTAGAGACACTTTTAATTTTTTTCAATTATAGTCTAATTAAGATGCACATGAAAGAGATAACAGAAACAGATAATTAGTCATACATATATGAACACCAGATTTACGTGGGAAAGCCCTTATGGGAGAAAAACCCACCACACCAACATAAGTCACTTTGTATTACAGTAATAAAGATTACATACAGAGATTTGATTTATCTTTCTAATGTCAGTTTACATCAGCATTCACTATGATCAACCTCGTACAGAACTTTCACATTACAATGTTGTTAGAATCGAATTCATCCACTGATCATACAACCACACCATCAATTTGTCAAACCATCGATTATCTGCAACTTCATAGTATATCCATGTCGCCCCTATCTATCAAGCTTCCTCTCAGTAATGGTCGCAACAGTCCAGCTACTAGCAGTTCCCATTCGGCTTCTCTGATTGGTCGAATACAAGCCATGTAGGATAGTCTTCACTTGGTCAAAGGCATTCACCCTATGTTGGCATGTCGGTGACACACTAACCGTGTCTCCCCGATGCCAACAAAGCCAACATTCGATATTGCCAAGAGTCAACACTATTGGCAAGAGGTTCTACCAAGTTCAGAAAGTTATCACTCAGACTTTTCCTTGTCACCAAGACCTCATACCGATGATCATCACTTGTATCGCTATCGCAAAGACTTATCGCTATCGGTGAAACATTATACCGAAACTCCAAAGTCACATAGACAATAGAATTCCCATTGGCAAGAATATCATCCTTTGCTGAGAGATCATACCGAGCTCTTTATGTTATACCAAAACAACCAACAGTCGACAATACTTATCGCTTTCGCCAGGAGATCATACCGCGGTTCAAAGTTACTCCAAAGTGCTCATCTATTGCCAAGACATATCGCTATTGTTGAGATGTTACTCTGAAGTCTTAAGTCATACCGAGCACCAAACAACAGTTGGCAAGACTTCTCTCCATTGCTAAGAGTTCTTAGCGAACCCTTAGTATTACGTCGATGCCTCCAAGATAAAGCTGTCGGAAAGACATCATTCACCGCTAAGACTTCATAACGACCACTTTCGTTACTCCAATTACCACATATGTAACACCCTATCGGTGAGACATACAATCTCGATAAGACTTCATACCGAGATAATCCTTTCAGCCAAGGGTCTCCCCGACACCACTTGTTGCCCAGAGTCTCCCTGATATATGATAGAAATGGCCTATTGGCTAGAGATTTCCACTCGGCATAGGGTTACAATGATTGCTGTTAGAAAACCAAGATCACCTACGTGCAATCACCTATCACATGCAAAAGACATGCATAACCAAAGAATATGTTCTATAAACCTCAAAGTGTAAAATGCATTAAGAGAATCAATGATTACAAAATAGATCAATCCTTATGAAGGATCAAGAAACCCTAAAGGGAAACCCTAAATGAAACCCTAGGTAACATAATAATTAATAATTGGTGGTATTAATGCCTAAGTTCAACAAGTAATAAGGAATAAGAGTGAGCAATTAATTAATCAATGTGATGTAATTAATTAAGCATAATAACTATTACTCCTAACACCTATAAGATGAACTTAGGAAGGAAAGCTAAAACACTAGAATAAGATGCATGAAAGCAAGATGCGGTCTAGACAACTGTTTGATCGGTACCCATTTTACAAATGCAAGAGTATGGAGTAGAAGAAAAAAGCCAGGTGGGATAAAATTTCAAATGTAATGACATCTTTGGAAAGAAACGTGGAAGAACTCTGTAGAGTAACACTGGAACCGCAATCTGACAAGCAAGGAAAGATATCTCTGTCTACAACTGAAACCAAAACTGGAATCAAAATAATGTGACAGCAAACCCGATGTCATGGAACACTCGAAAACTCCAAACGGGAACAACCTTGGAATCTATGAAGCAGCAAGCAAATATTGAATGATGTATTACTGAAAATGAAGTGCAAAGATGCAAGATGCACTCTCCCAACTGCCAAAACATCTAAGTAATCACCAAACAACCCATCGGGTCAAATTTGGACTAACTGATAAACCTAGGATAGATACAAAAAAAGTGCATGGATAGCAACATAGAGCTCCTCAATACCTTTCCAACGCCGCAAACGAGGTAAAAATTGGACATCGTGGCAAAAAGTTATGAGCTCGGAAGTCCAAAAACAACATCTGACTTCAAACAACAATAAATGTAGTAAAACAGAAAATTACTATAAAATAAATGGCACTGCGAAGTGCTCGAGACCAGCTTTAAGTGATATCTGGTTGCCCAATTTTGATCACCCAGAGTATGCCCAAGTTATGGCCGAAAAAAAAGCGCTCTTTTAGAAAAACTAGGGTTAGGAGGGGCAAAGAGGGCCGTACGGACAATGCGACTTCATGCTGACGTTGGCGGTTCCTTGAGCTTAAAATTGGCGGCCGTCTGGCCGTGAGTAAAATTACCCCCACAGCACAGAAAAAATTCGGTGGCGAATATGCGGATGCCGCGTTATATTGTGGTTTGAATTCGGTGGGCTGGGGTCAAACCCACTGGTCCGCCATAGGACCATCTGAAGCGAGAAGAAGCCCATGGGGAATTTGAAGTGGCAACCCGGTGGAGGTCCTGGTCACCAATATGACCTGCTACAGGGCTGCGGACGGCTGGGGGCTGGAGAACTGGATCCTGGATCTCCATATGACTGTTTGCTGAGCGGAGTAAGCCCTCGAGGCTGGAAGGAGACCGACGGAGCATGAAGGGAGAGCCACCGGTGGCGGTGGCGGGCTGGTGGCCGCCAGGTGGCGCTGGATGGCCCGAAATGGCCCTATCTGCGAAGCGTAGGCCGAATCGAAAGCATTTTTAGAGATTTTTTTTCATTTTTTGAGCCTCGTCTGCGTGCTAGGGAAGCCGTCTGGCCCCTTAGACAATTTTTTGCCTCAGGATCAACTTCACCGAATGGGCGATTTTGACAAAGCGTTTCCCTGGGGTTTTGGGACAACTGCCCGAGCCTTGCGATGAAAGCCGTTTGAGCCATGGTGTCGAAAAAATGGCTACCACCAGGATCTTGCAGAAAAGATGCGCAGCGAAGCCTGCACTTGAAACTCCTTTGAGCCATATCTTGAGATCCACGAGCGAGGCTGCGGGTTTTGCTCACGATACCATGTTAGAAAACCAAGATCCTGCATGCAAGATGGATACCTATCACATGCAAAAGATATGAAGAACCAAAAGATGTTCTCACGAACCTCAAAGTAAAAATGCATTAAGAGAATCAATGATTACAAAGAGATCAATCCTTATGAAGGAGATCAAGAAACCCTAAAAGGGAAACCCTAAATGAAACCCTAGTGTGCACACTTAATAATTAACAATTAATTAATTATTAATGTGCCTAAGTTTAGCTTAAGTAATAAAAAGGAATACGTGACTTAATTAATTAATCAATGTGATGTAATTAATTAAGCATAATAACTTATTACTCTAACAATTGCCACAAGTCACAACGACAGGTCCACTCAACAAGACGGAAATAAGGTCTCAATGACTAGAATTGTTGAACAAGGTTTCATCTACTAGTTGGCCAGACACAAAGCATGTCACACTGACTTGTCTCTCTTAGAGGTTTCAACCTGTGGGATTGAGGCATATATTTCCAATACATACATCAACACTGATGTTTCACTATGTGATTTTTATTTATTCTTGTGATGTGTCCTTTTCTTGGTGGTGTCATTGGGTTTGGATTCCTTTGAGGGCATGATATTTTTCTAACTTTTCCTCTCTTAGAGACATTAGGCACAATGTTCCCTAAGAAGAAGACCTTACATAAACTAAGCAATTTTGAATGTACCATACAGTACTTTTTCATTTACAGTATCTATTATCTGGAAAACTTGCATAACATACTTTTCTTCCCTATGGTGCCATCTTGTTTATTCATGGGTGTGAAGCATACAAAGCTTTGCTTTCCTTATGGAGCTCAATTTTTTTTGTTGTGTGGTGCCTTATCAAAGTTATCAAGAGGTATAGCTTTGGTATGGTTGTACATATGGGAGCCGAACTTAGGTGTGACTTTCCCATAGCCACTTGCTTGTGTGTGTGAGTGCATACCAGCCACGTGTGTATGTGTCTCACCTCTCTGGGGGCTCACCTAGTGTATAGCCTAGGGTTCCACTAGCCCTTGTGAGCATGAATTTGTTTTGCATGGTGGAGATTATGTTCCACTTGTAAGCCACCCTTTTTGTATACTCACCCAGTGGATAGCCTAAAGTTTTTTTTCCTCAAAGTGAGTGTGTATTTTATAAAAACAAGATTAGATCTAATCCATAATGTGCAGGAAAAAATAGTGAAATATTGATCCACCTTTTTATTTTTTCATTTGTCTTTATGTCTTTGACATTGCATGTTTGTATATCTTGTTTTTTTTGCATATCATACACCTTGTGTGTGTCCCTTTGTGCTTATTTTGGTTTGATGTAGGTTATTGGACCCTAGAGGCTTGACCACCCCTTGATCTTTGTCATCCTAGACCATCCACATTGGTACACTTAGACCCCTCTTGAACGTCTACTTTAGTGTGAGTTTGAAGCAAGTTCCTCCTCTCACTAAAGTGGGGGCTAAATGTAGTGTAGAAAAAAGTATCCCTCTATATTTTCACACTTAATTTGGGAATGATTAACATTAAAATGGACCTAATGTTGCCTTGATCTAGTGTTGTAATATTTTTTGTACATTCACATTTGATTTAGGGCCCTTTTAAGCAAAAATGACCTAATTTTTCCATAATTTATTGTTGTAAAGTGTATTTATTTACACCTTCACATTAATTTTTGGGCCCTCTTGCATTTATGACCTTCATATCATCATTAATAGGTCCCTAAGATATTTTATTATGCATCCCAAGGCTTATTTCAATCGAAATCCCAACATAATCAATAAATAAACTCTATTTCCTAACTCCTCAAAATTCCCTCAAGCTAAAAAGGCTTGGTGGGTCCCATACACCACCTTGTGAATATGAGTCCCATTTGGTCCCTTTTTAGGGTTTTCAGTAGGAAATCATGGTTTTGAATTCAAATTTCATGAATGTTGGTATTTGTGACCTAATAAATAGTAAGTTAGATGGAATTCCTATATAAATAAGGTTTCAAATCATTTGACCTAACAGATCATGATATCGACTTAGCAATCAAGAGTGTTAAGCATTCTAAGACTTCATAGGAGTTTCAAGAGAGTTTTCAAGAGCATTTCTAAGGCATTCAAGAGCAGATTTCTTCACTATTTGTTGCAGCAATTCAAGATCCATCATCATATCAAGGGCATAAGGCATCAAGCATGTCATTGAGCTAGTGTTGTGATGTAGCATTTAAGATCAAGATCTACATTCGATATGGCCACTTCATTTTAGATTTCTAATTTATATCTCAAGGCATCATTCAAGGTATCATTGTTCATGTTCATATTTCATTGTTTCATTACAAGGTTTAATTAACTAAATGGGGTTTGACCAAGGAAAAACCCTATTTCCTAACAATCAACAACTTTCTTCTCTCTCTATATTTTTGATTGTAGATCTAGGTGTCTTGGAGCTTGAAGGATCTTTGAAGGCTAAGTTGCAAGATTGAAGAAAATTGTCAGAGTTGTCTCCTTACTTAGAAGATCACGAAAAGTCACCTACAGGTTGTAAATCAAGGTTTCTGAATTGAAGGTTTGGTGGGAAGAAAGATACATAAAATCACCAGAGAATACTATAATTTCATCCAAACCCTAATACTTGGACTAAATCACCACCTTGGGTGTATGGGTCCTAGTACTAACATTTTCTAGGTTTCAGGAGATTCAGATATGTCCCTATGAGATTCTAGTTTTGGAAAAGAAACCCTAGTCTGGGACTAAATCACCCAAATTGGCATATGAGTCCTAGTGGGCATTAAACAACAAGATTTCAAGGTTTTGGATCTTGTTTTGACCTCATATTTCTCCTAGGTGCACCTCTGTTCATTCTTAGTTTGTTGTCATGATTTTGAGTTTCATTTCCTATGTCATCTAGTTAGGTTTTGCATGTTGCATTCATTTATTGTCTTTCCAATACCTAGCTTGGTGGTGAACCCCCTTTATACCTTTAATCACACCCTAGGACACTCTTCTAGTAGATCTCTTTCCCACATTATATCCTTGGATTGAGATTTCTACGGTTTCCTTGAATGAAAATTGAAGAAAATTGGTCTAGGTCAATAAGTGCCTAGTTTGTGTTCCATCTCCCAAAAGGTGGAACACCCATTTTTTAGGTTTCACCTAGAAAGCCTATGGCTAAGGCCAAAGGTCAAAATCCATAAGTTTTAGAGCCTTCTGAGAAAAAGAAGGGTGCAAAGAGAGATTTCACTCATTTCATGGAGGGTGGTCCCCTCAAGAGACACTTCTTTGGGCAATGAAAGTCAACAAGAGAGCTACTGGAGAAGGTATTATGACCAATAGACTAGTGGATTTGGCCAAGGGAATGAGAAGTGGCATTATCCCAGAGTGGGTGGGATTTTTTTTTGCATGTTTTCAAGAGAAGTGGAGCTAGGTGTCTAACTCGCCACTTATGGGAATGCAATCTTGGGAAATTGGTAGTTCCAAATGTATTTGTGGAAGTGGATTTGATTTTATAGATTGCAAAGAATTACAACCAATAGGATAAGATTATTTAGAGTGTGAATGGAGTCCCACTATTGGACATATCCAAGAGCCAAATAGTGGAGATTTTTAATTTGAATCCTATTGCCACAATTTTAATCAATTTTGGTGAATTATACTAGGAATATGAGAAAAATAAGTTAGAGTACATAAGACATGTGCTGCTAAGACACAAAAGATGGGATCAAGGAAAGAAAGACAAATGGTTTAGTCTTAAGGATATAGAACCTTTTGAGTGTGATGAATTTGAGGACTACTTCAAAAACACAAACTACAATTTGTGCCAGGATCTTGCTAGGAAATGTGATGTGCAGATGAATGTCCCATTGATGGTGATGGCTATTGACATACAAAACAAGTTTTCTAATAGATCCTTTGACTATGTAGCTTATATTTCAAAGGAAATTCACAAGGAGTTGGTGGAGTTGAGGGATGGGAAACCCCCTTTAAAATTTAGCCATTATTCTTTATTGATGCATATGATTTTGCAGATGGAACAAAAGGTATGGAGAAACTTCATGAGGCTAAGGGAGAAGGATGATGAAGACAATGATATGCCTATGTAGATGTGGACACATATATGGGACTAGAATTTCCTAGATTCCAATTATACTGCCTTTTGCAATGGTTTCAAATTTGGTGTTATGGAAAGTTTGGGTATGAAACCAGTCTACAATATTTCAAGAGCCATAAGGGAAATTTTGAGACCCCTGGAGTTCAGAGAAGGTACCAAGCATGATCATAATTGGGGTGATTGGTGTCTGCATACACATTACACTGTTATAAGATTTTATGGAGCCAAAGTGCCCCAACATTATTTTCCTGTCTACATTTCTGATAGATTAAATTTTATGGAGATCATGTGGTAGTTGGATGCCATGGATAAGGATCATTTCAAAGATGCAAGGAAAACCTCCCTCATTGCTCCTCAATTCTCTTTTGCTTACTTCATTGTCACTGCCAAAGAAGGATATGATAAATTTTTCATTATGTTGAATAATTTGAGAATGCAAGTGGATGTTGTAAGGAGCTATGACCCTGAAGGGTTTATAGATAGAGAGAGTAAGAAAGAGGGAAGATCATGTTTTTGGAACCACTTCCTCTATAGTGAAGATGTCATCAAAAATTTTCCTTCAGATTCAGTAGTTGAGTGGAGAAAGAAATAATGGATATTAATTTGTGACATAGAAAATAATATAGTGAAAAAGAACCCATTCTATGTCAGTTTGTATGATAAAATAAAGGATGCTTATGAGAAGGCTATGAGAAGAATTGATGACTACTAAAATGGGTCATTCTTAGAGAAGGTAAAGGAAGTAGAGGAAAAGGGAGAATTCATCAAGGAATATAATTATGCCAAGTTAAAAATCCTTATAGTTGAGTTAGAAGCTCATGGTACCCAAGAAAAACTAGAGCCTTTGGTTGAATATTCTGTGATAGAGCAAGTTGGAGTGGAGTAGTCTGTAGAAAATGTACCCACTGAATAGGAAGTGGAATAAAGGTTTCCCTCTCCTAAAATAAATAATGCTCTTGAACCTTTTGTCCCCAGTAGCACAATTATGAAATGGGAATATGACAAGGTGGTAGACGATGATGTTGGGATCAAGGCCTGTGATTAGTTTATGAGTGATGATTCTTTTGTTAAGACAAAAGAATTTAAAGATTTTATTATTCAATTAAGAATCCAATACATAAAAAATAGAATTGAGAATGTCAAAGAACATGCAAAACCCTCATAGAAAGAGGAGGTGGAAAAGGTTGAAGAGGGGAAGATAATGAATGAAATTGAAGCAATAAGTCATGTGGAAGGTAGGAAACTAGTCAAAGAAAGTGGAATTATGTTTTTCTTGGTTGGGACTTGTCCTCAACAATTGAATTAAATGCAATTAGGAAAGATCCAAAAGCCTTTATATATGGGGAACAATTTGACAATAAGGTTTTCTGCTTTGGCTTTAGCCCCAAGCTTCATACACTAGTTATTTGGTCAAGGGAACCAAATACAGGGAAGCCAAAGGTTGTCAAACTAGTTGAGGAGGTGATTGGGGTAGTTTTGGTATAAAGATAATTTGAAATAACCCCCACATAGATAGCCAAATTGACAATGCATGCAACAATGTGAAGTGTAGATACAACTCAAATTTATTAGGAGAAATATGATAAACTATTGGATAAATACAATACTCTCCTTGATGAATGTAATAAGATGAGGGCCACTACAACACATGCAAGCTCGTCACAAATATATTTTCCATCTCCTTCTTCTTCTAATTTGTCTTCACAGTACATGGAGACATTATTTTTGAGAATTAAGGGCTTAAAGGAAGAGCTATAGACATCCAAAGAAAATGAATCAAAGGCTAAGGTTGAGATGGCCACAGTTGATAATGATATGATTATTGACATTATAAGGCACATAATTTCTTAGATGTAGCTCAAAATAGATAATGTGTGGGATGTATACAAGAATATACATGAAGCTCACCAAAATTACCTTAAGGTATAAGAAGTTTTTCAAAATACCTAGAGCAAGTGGAGTACTAGAGCCAATGATCATAAGGAAATGATGCCCAACATGAAGGATGATCCCAAGGCACCAACTCACCTCCCTAAATTAATAAAAACAATTGGATTAATTGGTGAAATAATAGGATTTCATGGTAGGATGGGGGTGCAGTTGTAAGGAAAAGTATAAATGTCCATAAAAATGGAGGGGTGTGGTATACCTAAAATTTTTAATGAAGATGAAACCGTAAAGTATTTTGATACTTGGAAAATAGAATTTGGGGACTTCCTTGATCATATCCCTAAGTTTATAAATGTTTCTATAAGACTTGATTTAGCAATTCTGAACAATACAATTGATGAGTTTTTTAAAATTGAAGTGAATACATGGATGCATTTGTCAAGGAATCTAGGACAATAGTTGATGCAAGATATAAGGCACATGATGCCAAGGTTAAGAAATTGTTAGATATTATATAGCCTAGTGAGGAGGAGTACAATGCATGGCTAAAAAAATTTACATATTAAGCTTGTGATATATGAATATTCAAATATTGTTCCCTCCTCCATTCAAAAGTGTTGATGGCAGTTGGATGATGTGGACTTTATCCTTTATTTTCTCCTTTTTTTATGGTTTATGTCATTGGTGTTTTGAGAGCATGTGGTGTTAATGAGAAATAGTCTTTAGGCTTGTTTATTTCCCAATTTCTTTTGGAGGTTCCTTTTGGAAGGGAGGGGAATTTTTAACAATGTGTGAATGATTACTTTTGGAATGTACAATCGTCTCCTCCAGCATGTTCTTTCCAAGGAATGTGGAGAGTCTTCTTAAAAACTTGATGGAGATGGTCACTTCTTCGAGCCTTTCTTTCATGGACAGTTTTGGTCCCTTTTGAGAATGTAACTAAATGTTAAATGTAAATGTGACAAGTGTTATTTGGCCTGAGGCTTGTTTTGCTCCCTTGTTTTTATAAAAGGGAAGTCAGGGCTATTAATACGATGTTGATTGATCTCATGGCCAGTTTTGTAAAGAGAAATACAGTGAATAGAGTTTAGAGTCTATATTTAGGTCTAGAGTGTTTATTTCTTATAGGTCCTTATGTTGTATAATACTACTAGCATTTTGAATATAATGATGGCACCATTTTAGAGCCAATTCTCTCCTCATGTATTCCTTATAGTAATTATCAATGAAAGTGATCAAAGATTTGTTTTATTGATCTTCATTGTGTTCCAATGAATGTATGATTTTATTTTATTTTTATTCAAAGAATCAATTAAATAACTCTAATGGAATCATAGGTTTGTGTAATTTGAATACGAGGATATGATAATGAGTTTTGGTTTTAAAATATTTGAGTATAATACTATAATGCAGTGTTGTAGAAGCTTTGTAATGCTAGGTTTTAAGATATTGTAGTTCATCATAGTTTGTATTGAATTGTACTCCATGCCCTAGGTTAAGGCATTGATTTGTGATTTATGTTTACATTACATTTGTTAGACCTTTCACAAGCAATACATTTAAATCATCAAATATTTAAATTCTTGTTGAAATGTATGTTAGTTTGAAGTTTACCATGCTCCACTTCTTGTAAAACAATTGATGTGTAGATAATTTTCCAAGGCTTTGCATTCTTTAAATTTTCAATTAATTTTTTGTTGAGCTAATATGTTATTACAATGTATGTGGTTAATTGGCACAAAGGATCTTAAGTATATTTTGTATGATCACCCTCTTGGGTCTTGCGGAACCCAAAGTGTAGGAGGAAGGTGTTATTTCCTTCACTCATCCATTGGCCAATCTTTCCAATTAGCTAACTATTGGAAAATGGCAATTCCATAGGCTATTTTATGAGATTAGCTTGGTTCATTAAAAATAACCAACATGCCCTTTGAGTTAGTTTCTAGTAAAGGAATGTTTCCTACCTTCTAGCATAAAAGTGGGCCCATATTAGTGTCATAGGCATCAAATTCAAGATCAAAAGATTTATGAAAATCTAGTAAGACCAAAACTAGAGTGTGACTCATGAAAATATTGAAAATAATAAATCCCGAATAAATTGCTTCTATCTAGATGAAAGATTTCATTTAAGCAAGGTAGTGAAGGGCTGGATTTTATTTATCATAGTTTTAAAAAATGTGATAGTAATCTATCAAGCCCAAGATATGTTGTAATATTTTAGAGGAATGAAGTCTTGATTTCTCTTGTATTACTATAGTTTTCTTGGAGTCAACTTCTATACTAGTGTGAGAAAATTTTGATTAAATACTCCACCTATTAGAATAAAATGGAACATATAAAAGACAATCAAATGGGAATTTTTATTTAAAATATTGAATGTTATCTCCACATCATGAAGTTGGTTAACCCAATTGTTGTTATATATGAGATAGTCATTAAAGAAGATGAAGATAAGCTTATACAAGTAACTGAAAAATATATTTCATGAGGATCCAAATATTATGATCATTTGTTAAGAAAAATTCCATTACCAAATTTTTTTAATATCCTTCATTAGTCTTGTTGGGAATTAACCTTGTAATGTAACTTTTTTTTATTGATTCCCTATTTGTTTTTCCCCTTAAACTTATTTTTACCCTTAGTTGTTACTATTATAGTTTGGTTGTCATTGATGTCAAAAGAGAGTTGTTATCTAGTTGTTTGGTTGCTAGAGTCTCTGAGAAATGCTCCACATTTATCTGTTGATGGTTTCTTTCTCTTGGTTTTTTGGAAGATAGATTCTTTTTTTAGGTCATGTTTGATCTAGGTTTTGAGTCTACTAGGTTACTAGAATGGTGTTTTTGAAAATGACAGTTTGAGGATTGTGTTGTTTTTACGTTATTTTTAGTGGTGTAAAGGTTGGATCTATATTCCTACCTATTTATATACTTGGTTGTGTGGTTAAAATGTTAAGCGAGTTGTGTATTATGAATGTGGTATATCCAAAGTTTCATGTCATTAGTCCTTCTGCAGAGAAATTTGAAGATGACAGAGTGTAGGACTATGTTGTCCAGTGACTAGTTTCATTGTCTATTGGCTTGCACCAACTCACTACTAGATGAAGTTGTGAAAAGGGATGAATGAGAGTGTTCTTGAATATTATGTGATGTTTTTTGTTGCTCCATAAGGTGTTTTCTAGCTTCTCCAGAACTAGTTGTGGTTCAAAATGGATGTTTTACTAGGTTATACTTTTTCCTGGCCAACTAAGTTATTTTGGGGTATTTTCCATAAGCTCAAGATTGTACAGAGTCTATGAAGTGTTTGAAGGTGTTGTATGAGCCATTCCAACTCATTTGGAAGAAGCAAAAATACTGTTTTATCATTTATGTGTACCATAAATGTTGTGACGATTCACATGCTACAAGTTTCATGTGTTCTTTCTTATGTCCAACCTAATTTTAATTTGTGAAGGATGCAGATGTTTTCTAGTGAAGATAGAGGGTGTGAAGATGGTTTAGGACTAGGTTAAGCATGTGTTGGAATTTGCAAGGAATTTTCCTCTTCCTAGTGTTGAATATATTATTTTGCTTCTTTCCCTCTACACATTTCATATTATGTGTTTGATATTTGGCTGAATTGTAAATGTAATATTTTTATTATTGTAGGCTAACATTTGAATGTAATTAATGAAATATCATGTATAAATTGTAAACCTAGTTGATCTAGGTCATGGGTTGTGATGATGAGTGTAATGCATTATGATAATTGTGTAAGAGAATGAAAGAGAAAGAGAAGAAGTGGTTCATCCTATCCATTTTCATCTTGATCATATCTCTGTGATGGAAGGGAAGTAAAGAAGTGAGCCTAATTATTTTTTGAAGGCAGTGAGACAGAGGAAAATCTTCTTGAATGCTAAAATAAGTGAGCTAGTAGGTAGTAGAGAAGACATTTGAAGAAGAGATGTAAATAATAATTGCAATCATCAAAAGAGAAGTGACAAATCATAATTGCAATTATCAAAAGGATTGAGATTAATTTTTAGTTTTAGACAATGGAAGGATTGTCATTCTATTATCATTCTTCAGTGCTTTCTCATATTAGGGAGTAGTAGCTTCCTTGGGTTGTAGCCCTAAAATAAAGTGTAATAAGGGAGTTGTAGTTTCCTCAGGAGTGGCCCTAAAATTATTATTAGGGAGTAGTAGTTTCCTTGGGTTGTAGCTCTAAAAATTAATTATAATTGTTCTTCATATTGTGAGGCTAGATTAGGACAGTAGATGCTAGTAGATTTTCTTAGTGTTATGTATTGTTTTCATCTTTTAAGTTCTTGTTTATATGATGTAGTTTGAAGTATCTATTTTTTTTGGAGGGTTTGATATTTGATAGAATACTGATTCATCCCCTCTCAGTATTGTGGTGTATGTTCAAAAATTGGTATCAGAGCCTATTTCTTAGAAGAAATCTAATAGCTCGAGGAAGATTTGGAAGGGAACAATAAGGGTTTCACAAGGAACCTAGGTTTGATGCAACAAATTTTTCTTTCTATCAATTTAGGATGGAATCCCATCTATCCTCTTTATGGTTTGGTGTTTGGAAATTAGTCAAATATGGTTGTTCTTTTCTTGATACTCCTCCAACTAATCTAATAGAGATTAGGACCTATGAGAATAATGGAGAGGATAAGAATGCTATTTTGACTAGGATGGAAGATTCTGATATTCCGATAGAGATTAGGGCTTATGAGAATAATGGATAGGATTTAAGAATGCTATTTTTAATAGGATGAAAGATTATGATATTGTAAAAGTAATGCACTGCAACTCAGCAAAGGAGGTCTAAGAAAAGATTAGTGGTATCTATGAATAAGAAATAAACGTAAAAGAAGCCAAGTTTTTTGATCTATAGAGGAAAGTTTGAGAACCAAAAAATGTCAAAGGATGAAGATATTGTAGGATATTTTCTCTAGGTTGATGAAGTGGTCAATGAAATCAATGGACTTGGTGAAGAATTAGAAGAATTGGTGGTGGTAAAATATGTACTGAGATCTCTTCATAAAATTTATAGTCCTAAAGTACCTTTTATTAAGGAAGCCAAAGATTTAGATAAACTTTCAATGGATTAATTATATGGTGCCATGACTACATTTGAAATGTGAGAGTATCACAAGGAAGATATTAAGAAGGAAGTACCTTTCAAATCCAGTAAGAAGGAGATATATGAGCAACTGACCAAAGTGTAGTGTAGGAAAATGCATACCCTTGCATTTTCACACTTGTTTTGGCTCGCCTTGCTTTATTTATGCTTCTTTATGGCTTAATTGGTCCTATTTTATGTCCACAAGCCCTATGAATTACATATTTCTCTATTTAATCTTGACAAATTATCCGATGCATAAATGATAATTTAATGACTACATCAGTGTTTCCTTGATTTTTAGGTCAGGACTAAAGCACCACCTAGGGTGTCTTTGACCCCCAAGGCTCTCGAAACCTTAAGTTTGGCATATTTAGATTCAACCCCTTTTTGGTGTTTGTGCCCCAATTTTTCAAGACTTGGGACTAAGAAACCACCTAGGGCATCTTAGTCCCCCTTAAGTCATTTTCAAGATTTAATTTCAAATTCTAGCATGATTTAGCCTCCTTTATTTAATGAATTATTATGTCAGCTTGGTGTGATATAATTTTAGTATATTAAGCATAGATAAGTATAAATACAAGGTTCATTCATTTATTTCAATCCAAGTCTTTTGTCAAAGCATTCATAATATAAAATTGAGTTCAAAAGAGCATTCAAGAGCAGATTCATCAAGCATTTGGAGCCATTTTCAGATTCAAGCATCATATCAAAGAGTTTCTTGCATAATGTGTGTTGTTGTGATAACATTTGTGATGTAGCCTGCTTTTGATTCAAACAAAGCAATTCAAGTCCTATCTTTCAAGTAGTCAAGATCCATATTCATTGCATCCATTGCACATAAGTTTGCAGACTTTATAAGGCTTTAGTGAATTGTAGCATTGCATGTTGTTCATTAACCATTTCCTTCATTATTTCTATTTCATTTCAAGGTTTAATTACCAACAAGGCATTTGACAAAGGAAAACCCAAAATTCACTAACAAACAAGTTTTTCCCTCTTAGATATTTGTGATTACAGATCTAGGTTGAAGTCTTGAAGATCACTTGGATTACAAAGTTGCAAAAGTTGCAAAGTTGCATTACAAAGTTTTCATCTTCATGGAAACCCACCTACATGCCATATTCAAAAGTTTTAAAAACTGACATTAAAAGGGAAGCAAGTGCAGACCTAAGAGCTTAGGATCCTATTTAGAGTTTGTAGAAGTTCAGAATGGGAATAATATGCCATCTTGGGAATCTTATTCCTCCCAGGCCTATTTTTTAGAGTTTTTTTGAGATTCGGTTTTGAGATTCGAAGACTCTGTATTGGCCCCAAAAATAGCAGCAGGACTAATATGCCATTCTGGGTATCTTCGTCTTCCAGAACATATTTTGATAGCTTCTTCACATTTCTATAATCCTCATAACATCTCTAGATTTCCCAAGTGCACAAATACTATCTTACTGTTGAATAATTTCATCATTTGCATCTTTCATTTAGCTTACATTTCTAGTTACAGGTCATTTTGCATATCACAATGTGTTTTCCAGAATTTTATTTTCCAAGCACTTGCTTGGTGGTGAACCCCTTAGAACTTAGAGAACCCCTTCCTAGGTTCTTCCTAATTGAGAATTGGATCACCTTGTGAGGTTGTTAGTTAATCCAATTGGGACCCCTAGGACATTAGTGAATGATTGAGTGGGAAAAAGTGTGATATCTAAGAGGTATCCATTTTCCTATTCATCATTTTTGGTTAACTCGACTCTTTTAAGCATTCATTTCTTATTTGAAGTCTATTAAGTCCTTAGATCTAGATTGCATTCATTATTGCATTGTATCTTGCATTAGTGAAAGTGCATCTAAGGTATCTTGCATTTTGCATTAGTGAGATTGTATTTAGTGTTTCCTATATTTGCATAAGTGAAAGTGCATATAGGTTGCATATTTAATTTATTGCATCATTTAATTTCATTGAAAAATTGAAAAGTGTATTGTTCATCTTCATTGCATTCTTATTGCATTCAAAAGTGAATTTTTTTTTGCATTCCATATTGCATTCAGTTTCTTGTTTCTAGATACATTTTCTTGTACTTATTTGCACATTTTTCTATTTTTGAGCATCAACAACTTGTAGAGGAAATCTATAAACACTATTGACATTCCAAAAATCAATGTATTTCTATATAAAAACTCTACTAGGACTAAAACACCCTTCCTGGCATCTTAGTCCCTCTCAGTATTTTTGCTTAGAAATCTCTCTGCTATTTGCTGTCTATTTCAGCCTCTAGACATTTATAATTTCACTAGGAGGACCAAGAAGCCCTTACTGGCATCTTAGTCCCTGTTGAATTTGATTCTTTAATTTTCATGATCTAAAATTTATTTTTTGTGTTTCTGTTGGCTGCCTGAACTATTTTTTAGTTTAAGTTTCCAGATTTGTTGTTATTCCATTTTCTTTCATTTCAAGTGCATTTGTTCAATCTTGCGTCATGGATATGTTCTTTAGAAAATTGTGGATGTCCTTGAAATATTTGGTAGATGTGCCAAATTGTGCCTTTGGTAATGAACCTAATGAAATTGAACTCACTCATTCTCACTCAACTCCTAATGCATGTCCTCCTCATGATGTTGACATCATTAGAGAAGATGATGACAACATGAATAAGTTCCTAAATGATTGTATTGATAACCTTGAAGCTATTGCATCCTTCTATCCCTCCATGAAACAACTAGATCCTCCCACAATTCCACCTCTTGAGATGTTTGGTTACTTAGATCCTGAAATCGAAGGAAAAGTTGAACCTATGTTCCCTACAATAGGTGAACCTAGTTCCTCTAAACAAGCAAACACTCAACCATTTTATCATAAAAAAGTAACAAAAACTCCAATCAACCTAGAAGAAACATATGGAAAAGGCTTCACCATCTTGAGCAAACAAGGATGTGACACAAGAAGTGAACATGAAATTCATCAACTCTTAGAGAAAAAACCAATCAATGAAAACATAAAGGGATTAGGATACTGAGATACCTCTTATAACGAAAAATCCTCCTAGAGAATATCTAAGGCTCTGAAGTGGTGGTATGGTGATCTTAGATTCTCCTCCTTTTTTTAATATCCTTCTTCCTCAAGAACAACCAATGACTCATAACAACAACACAAATTATAGGATCACTTTAGATCCTCCTCCTCCGCAATCAATTTGAGAATTTGGTAACATTAGGAAGATCTTTCATCTTCCTTTCCCTAAATATGAAAATGAAAAAGTATTAAAAATGCTTCCTTGTCATGATATCATAAAATTTGCATGAGTACTAGAGTCAAATTTCCTAAATATCCAATGAAGTATTGTGCATACCACCAAACTCAAGGACATAACACTAATGATTGCCAGGAATTACATAATATATTGGATAGGTATGATGTCCCTCAAAATGTTAAATATATTGAATAGAACCTATTGTCATGTAATAGTTGTAGAATGCTCTATTCTCACTATTACATGACCCTTCCCATCACCTACCTTGGCCCATTTTTGTCTTGGAATCAATGGGGATAAGAATTCATTGACCTTGTCCTAGTAAGGCATTTTTTGTTGTCACTCTAGTTCATTATCTACCTTCCGCTTATATGAATTGAGATTGGGGAGTCACATGACTTGCTTTAGGTTGACTCGCCTATGCCTTACTAGTCTTTTTCATTTTCTTTTTGTTTGCTTGCATGTGCGTAAAGTGATCCCCCATGATGTTATGTTTGTTGTTCCTCTCTCTATGTGAATTCCTCTATTTGTACCTTCACTCTTCTATATGTTGTATACTTTTTCCTTTTGATTTATCTTTTATCATTTCCTTTCATTTTCATTTCTTGTGTTTTCCTTTTGGGGATGACACAAGGCATTGAGACATTCATGTCTCCTTCATGTTGACCTAAAATACTTTTCATAATATTTTCTTTTCCTTTCATTTTCCTTTTCATTTGTCTTTTTTTTTCTTTTCGGGATGACACAAGGCATCCAAACACCCTATATCTCTTTTATGTTGACCTAAAAGGCTCTTTCTTTTTCTTTTCTTTTTTCTTTCTTTGTTTTTTTCTTCCAGTTTTGTGTATTTGGGGAATGATGACATTTATGAGCTCTCTGAAAATATTGTAGAAAAGAACATACTGACCCCAAATCCATATATCTCTTATGTATTTGGTGTTTTCATTTTTGGGGCAACCCCTTTCTTTTCCTTTTCTCTTGCATGATGTAGCTTTACTTAGAAACATATGACTTGGCATAGTGCTTTCCAATTTGGCTCTCATGTCTTCCTTCTTGATTGCATTTTCATTTGCTACTTTAAAGTAATTTCTCACAACATGGTGTTAGCAGTTTCTTTAAAGTGGGGACATACATTGGCATTATTTTAGCATTATTTCACTTGCATATTTTTCCTTTTCATTTTCTTTGATGCAATTTTCTTATTTCACACGATGTGTTTTCCTCTTTATGGTGACATTGGGAGGAATGTCCTTCAAGAGCGTGATCTATCTTAGCATATTATATTCCCCTTAGTGGTGATGTGACACACTACATCCCTTAAGTGGTGAATCTTTTATTCTTTGATCGGTCCTCTCTTGGAGACATTAGGCACGGTGTCCCCTAAGAGTAATACCTCATGCGAACCAAGAAAAATCCTTTTGAGCATCCCTCTTTCTACATTTTTGTGCCTTATTAAAGTCATGGAGATATGACTTTAATATGGTCCCCTAGGGCTCACCTAGTGAACACATAGCTTCACTAGCCTATGTGAGAATGCATTTTTGTACCTTATTAAAGTCATGAAGCTATGGCTTTGATATGGTCCCTTGGGGCTCACCTAGTGAACACCTAGCTTCACTAGCCTATGTGAGCATGCATTTTTGTGCCTTATTAAAGTCATGGAGATATGGATTTGATATGGTCACTTGGGGCTCACCTAGTGAACAACTAGATTCACTAGCCCATGTGAGCATGCATTTTTGTACCTTATTAAAGTCATGAAGGTATGGATTTGATATGGTCCCTTGGGGATCACCTAGTGAACACCTAGCTTGACTAGCCCATGTGAGCATGCATTTTTGTACCTTATTAAATTCATGGAAGTATGGCTTAAATATGGTCTCTTGGGGCTCACCTAGTGGACACCTAGCTTCACTAGCCCTTGTGAGAATGCATTTTGTTTGCATAGTGGATAGTGCATTCCCGTTGTAAACTTCTTTTTGGAAAAATAGCCTAGACCCAATCCACCATGTTGGATGGCCAGTTAAATCTTGATCTATTGTAGTTTTTCCTTTCTTTTCTTTTTCCTTTTTCTTGTCTTTGATGGTGTCATGTTTCCAACCTAGTTATGGCTTCATACATCATCTGAAAAGCATGTTCCTTTGTGCTTATGTTTTTATTTCCATAGGATATTGATCTTGGGGGCTTGGCCACCCTCTTGATTATTGTCATCCTATCTTGCTAAAATTTGTACATTTGAACCCCTCTTGATTGTGTGGTTGGCTACTTTAGTGTGAGTTTGAAGCAAGTTCATCCTCTCACTAAAGTAGGGGATAAATTTAGTGTAGGAAAATGCATACCCTTGCATTTTCACACTTATTTGAATTTTCCTTGCTTTATTTATGCTTCTTTATTGATTAATTGGTCCTATTTTGTGTCCACAAGCCCTATGAATTACACATTTTTTTGGTCAGTCCCAACATTCTCCAATGCATAAAAGATAATTTAATGACTCCATTAGTGTGTCCTTGATTTTTGGGTTGGGACTAAAACGCCACCTAGGGCGTCTTTCTCCCCCAAGGCTCTCGAGACCCTTTTTGGTTTCTATGCCCCAAGTTTTTAGGACTTGGGACTAAGACACCACCTAGGGTGTTTTAGTCCTCCTTTAGTCATTTTCAAGATTTAATTTCAAATTATAGCCTGATTTAGCCTCCTTTATTTAATGAATTCATGTGTTGGATTGGTAGGATATAATTTCAGGATATTAAGCATATATAAGTATAAATACAAGGTTCATTCATTCATTTGAATCCAAGTCTTTTGTGAGAACATTCATAATATCAAATTGAGATCACAAGAGCATTCAAGAGAAGATTCATCAGGAATTTGGAGCCATTTTCATATTCAAGCATCATATCAAAGAGTTTTTTTGCATCATGTGTGTTGTTGTGCTAACATTTGTGATGTAGGGTTTTGATTCAAACAAACATATTGAAGTCCTATCTTTCAAGCAGTCAAGATCCATATCCATTACAACCATTGCACACAAGTTTTTAGACTTTATAAGGGTTTGGTGAGTTGTAGCATTGCATGTTGTTCATTCACCATTTCCTTCATTATTGCTATTTCATTTCAACATTTAATTACCAACAAGGTGTTTGACCAAGGAAAACCCCCATTCACTAAAAGATAATAAGTTTCTTCCTCTTGCAGATCTGTGATTGCAGATCTAGGTTGAAGTATTGAAGATCACTTGGAGTGCAAATTTGCAAAAGTTGGAAAGTTGTATTACAAAGTTGTCATCTTCACGGAAACTCACCTACAGGCCATATTCGAAAGTTTCAGAACCTGAGATCAGAAGGGAAGTAAGTACAGACCTAACACCTTAGGATCTTGTTCAGAGTTTGCAGAAATTTAGGAGTCTAATACCCCATCTTGGGAATCTTAGTCCTCCCAGGCCTATTTTCAGAGATTTTTTGAGATTCGGTTCTAAGATCCAAAGACTCCATATTGGCCCCGAAAAATAGCAATGAGACTAATACACCATTCTGGGTGTATTAGTCCTCCACAACATATTTTGATAGCTTCTTCACATTTCTAGAATCCTTATAGCATCTCCAAATTTCCCAGGTGCACACATACTATCTTACTATTGGATAATTTCATCATTTGCATCTTTCATTTAGCTTACATTTATAATTATAGGTCATTTTGCATATAACATTGTGTTTTCCAACATTTTCTTTTCCAAGAACTTGCTTGGTAGTGAACCCCTTCCTAGGTCCTT
>VDFB02047534.1:0-14371 GCA_007258455.2 Sequoia sempervirens
GGGAGAGGGAGTGGGAGAGAGAGAGAGGAGGTGTGTGAGAGAGAGAGAGAGGAGTGAGAGAGGAGAGAGGGATATACTTGAGAGAGAGTGAGAAAGAGAGAGATAGAGGGAGTGAGAGAGTGAGGGATTGGGAGATAGATAGAGGAAGTGAGTGAGAGACCTAAGAGAGGGAGAGGGGGTAGGAGGGAGAGACTTGAGAGAGAGACAAAGAAAGATAATGACCTAAGAGAGGGAGATGGAATGAAAGAGACAAAAAGACCAGAGGGGGAGAGAGAGAGTGAGAGTGAGAAAGGCAGTTAGAGTGAGATAGATTTATCTATGTAGGATTGGAGGGAACGAGACCTGAGAGAGGGATTTGGAGTGAGAGAGAGTAGTTGGTAGCATGAGAGGGAGTGAGACCTGAGAGAGAGAGGGAGACTTTAGAGGGATAGAGAGTTATCCAGTTAGGGTAACGAGGTAGATAGCATATGAAAGGTAAAACCTCAACTATCCATCTACGATCGAAAACCACACATTGTCAACATTATTAGAGTGGTTGACCAAAGAGATGAGAAAGTTAAATTTTTTTCAAATTAGGTCATTTGGCTAGTGCTAAATTTGGTCCTCGCCAAATGACCAACTTTGGACATGTTAATTGATAGGATTTGCCAAATTTTCTCATATTTTTGTTATGCTCCACATGATGTTTGCACGTATTTCAATGCAAGTTTATAAAAAATTGTGATAACATTAACCTCTCTCTTAGCTATCTAAATATATAATTCATTTTTCATTTTGATTCAGTTGAGGTTTTGATCCATAGCTTCTATTGTAAATGCCTCTATTTTTGGTCAAAAACTAGCATGTGCTAGTTTTAGGATATATTTTTACTCATTCATCAAAACATGAAACAAATTACATTTTTTGAAACTAGACTCCATTCTACACATGATGAAAATAAAATTTCAATTTGTGATTAGTTTTCAAAAAAATTAGGCAGGAGCATGCTCAAATTTCAAATTTTCAGGATGTGTCCACTTTGAAAATTCATAAATTATTATATATTCATTAAAAAATATATCTGAAAGAATGTGGATAAATTGCATGGTGTTAGCTAATTTCTCATTGTTGGGATTTTTGTAATTCTTAAAAAAAAATTAATCAAAAATGGGGGAGTCCTTAGGTTCTATACTTTTTTTTTATAGAAACTGGACCTTTTCCCCCCCTTTTTGATACCCTTAAGCTTCACTAATTTCAAAATAAATTATTAGCTTAGAAACTAGAGTCAGAGCACTTCAACTTTTGTTCTTGCAACATCTTGAAATTTTGAGCACAACTATCGTCATTTTCTTGTGCAAATCATATTTTTCTGATTTCAGAAAAAGGTGACATCTTAAGAGCCAAAATTGTGTCATAGATCCATGCACTTACCCATTATTATATATCTACAACCAATAATAATGTTCACTTGCCATAGCTACTCTCTTATCCACTCCAAAATTTTCTGCCTAACATCCACTATGATTTTCCTTGATCAAATTCTCCCCCATTTAAGTTCTTGGTATACACAACTAATTTCCCTTAAATAACATACCTTCTTGAATGATGTAATCCAACCATTGGCTCTGGTCTATAACTATTGGTTCCTTACATGCTTTCCATGCTTCAAAAAAATATGCATCATCCTCATACATATGCTTTAACTCCTCAAATACCAATACTTCTACTCTCATCTCTGTTAGTAAATTCCTTCTACTCAATGCATCTACAACTTTGTTTAACTTTCCACTCCTACATTTCAACACAAATGTATAACTCTACAAGAACTCAACCCATCTCATATGTCTTTGATTCAACTTCCCTTGATTGTTCAAATATTGTAAAGCTTCATGATCCATATACAACACAAACTCCTTAAGCAACAAATAATGTTTCCACTTCTTGATGACTTGAATTATGACATAAAATTTTTGATCATAAATTGAATATATTCTTCTTGAATCATTCAACTTCTCACTAAAATAAGCTATAGTTCTTCCTTCTTGCCTCAACATTTCTCCGATTGAATTTCTAGTTACATCACAATCAACTTGAAATACTTTGTCAAAATCTAGTAATGTTAACACTAGTTGCTCTGTCACCTTTTTCTTAAACAATTCAAAAATTCTTTATGCTCCGAATGTCCACTTAAATTCCTTCTTATCTCTTGTTGAGCATTGTCTCTGTCATAGGGTTACAAAATGTTACTAAAAATTCTAGTAGAAACTAGCTAATCCATGAAATGATCTCACCTCTCCAATGTTTACCGATGTAGTCCAGTCAACAATTACTTTTACTTTCTTAGGGTCCATCATCAATTCTTCAACAAAAATAACAAATCCCAAGTATACTAACTCTATCTTCATAAAGCTACACTTCTTGACATTAATCAACAACTTCTCTTCTCTCAACCTCTGCAATACTTGTTAGATGTGCCACAAATGCTCCTCTATAGTCTTACTGAAAATTAGAATATCATCCAGGTAAACAATTACAAACTTACCCAAAAGTTTATTTAATACCTCATTCATAAATCTCATGAAGGTGCTAGGTGCATTGTTCAATCCAAAAGGAATTACTAACCACTCATGCAATCCCTCATTAGTCTTACATTCATCTCCTTCTTTGATTCTAATATGATGGTATCCACTCTTTAGGTCAATCTTTGTGAAAATTTTTTCTCCACTCAAACATTCCATAATGTCATCCATCCTTGGTAATGGAAATAAGTACTTGACAATGATCCTATAGATTTCTCTTTAATCTATACACATTATCCACTCTCCATCTTTCTTCGATGCAAGTACAATAGGTACTACACATGGGATCAAACTTTATCTGATCTTTATCTGATCAATCCCCTCCTCAACAACTTTTACATCTATCGGTTCAACTCTACTTTCTCTATCAGTGTCATTTTATGTGCTACCTTCTTTGGAAAAATTTATCTTGGTATTAGGTTTATATGATGACTAATACTTCGGACTAGAGGAATTACCTCTAATACATTCTCTAACATGATGTCTTCATACTCTACAAGCAATTCTACTACCTCTTCATTCTTTGTGGTAGGATCCTCTACCTCCAGACTATTGATTTTGTTTGGAATCAATGCAAAATACATATTCTCATGCCTCAATCCATCTAGAAATTTCCTTCCATCTATGAAAAATAGTTAGGCAGTGCCACAAGCTTCACTCTTCTCCTCTTCCTATAAAGGTATCAACTTGATTCTCTTTCCATTTAATGTCACAATATAAGTATTCCTTCTTCTATCATGAATCACTTTCTTATCACATTTCCATTGTCTTCCTAACAATAAATGACAAGAATCAATAGGCATTATATCACACAATACTTCATCCCTATATGATCCAATATGAAATTTCACCAAAAATTACTCATTCACCAATATCTTATGATCATCTTGAATCCATGCTATCCTATAGGGGTTTGGATGTTCCAATCTCTTCAAATTCAACATGCTTACCATCTCCTTAGAAACTAGATTATCAATACTACAACTTTCAATGATAACTTTGCACACCTTTCCTCTGGACTTACATTTGGTTCTAAAAAACTCTTCCTTTGTGGTGGTTCTTCATTCACTTCTTCATGCATCAAATCTCTCCTCATCACTAATGATTCACCTTTCTCTGGTTTCCCAGCTGAATTAGGGGATTCAATAGGTTCTTCATCCACATAAGTTGCTCTTACGATATGTTCAAGTTTCTTTCCATTACTTCCTTGATGACACTCAAATGCTCTCTTTCCCTCACCTCCACACTTGAAATAGGTTCCTCAGAATGGTCTTCTCTCAGATCTTCCTTCATCTCTCCATTATTCATCATTGTAGTAAGAATTATGTCCTCCTTTATCACTGTAGTAGAAATTTTTATCTTCTCTACCTTTGTGGTATGAATTGTCATCCTTTTCTTCACTCTAGTAGGGTTTTACATCTTTTTTCTAATCGACATAGGATCTTATTCCTTTGGATTGGGTTTCATTCCTCTAGAATCTTCCTCTTGCACTTATCTATCTTTGTTCAAACTTATTGTTCAAATTATCTTCTACCTTTAATGCAAACCAATGTGCTTCTTCAACTAATTTCATCTTTACCAGGCTCAATTATTTTTGAATGTTTGATCTTGGTCCATTAATGTATTTTGCAACCTTTTCTTTGATTTCTTCACTATGACCAATTTTGATTATCATCTTGTAGAATTATTTAGTGAATTCCTTCACAGATCTTTCCTTTTGTCTTAGGTTTTGTAATCTCTTCAACAATTCAAGCTCATAGTCTACTAGTACGAATCAATTCTTCAATTTTTTCACCATTCTATCCCACATGATGATCTTCTCTTTCCCTCAACTATTTCTATCCAATTGAACTTCTTTCCACCATAAAGTAGCATGACCTTTCAACTTTGATTTGGAAATTTTGACTTTCTCTGAATCTTCAATTTCTTCATATTCAAAGTATTCTTTCATTTCATTGATCCAATCAATCAATTCTTTAGGATTTAAATTTCTTGCATAATTTTGAATTTCAACTCTAGGTATTTTTCCAATTTTGGAGATCACTTTCAACATCTTCATCTGATCTGATTCTTCTTCTTCACCTAGGGAATCTTCCATTCATTTCATAACATGTGTTGCTTCATCATCACTTTCACCCTTAGGTCTAGGGTTTAGGTGTCTCCTTCAATCTTCTCCTATTACATCTAATCAGACTTGCATCTCACGCATCATTTACAACATCTCATCCATTCTTCCAATAACATTCACTATAGTAGGTGCTCTCCTTAGCAAAATATCTCCAATAAAATTTAGTTCAACTTCTTCAATTTTGTGATCTAGCTACAAAGGTTTCAACTACCTCGCAATCGATGACTGTGATTTTTTTAGTGGCTAATATTCACCAATTGGCTAATAGTTGAAATTTGGGAATCTAAAATTGGCTAATAGTTTTATTTTTTGATCCCCATGGAATTATAAATCATGGGTACATTTTACCTTACAAAATACAATGAGGGCCATTATATTATATTTTATACAATGGCTGACATGTAAATATTATAGACCCCTTAAACCCATTAATAATTTCCACCCTTAGACTTTTCCATGAGAATTATTTTTAGATTGGATGATTTCCCATCATAATTAATGTATTTTCCTATTATTTTTCAATATTTCCCAAAAATTTCCACAAAATTTTAGTGATGTAAAAAATCGCCAATAAAATTAATATTTTTTCAAAAAAAGGAAAGATTCGTCAATAGAAATTTATATTTTTCCCTAAAAAAATGAAAGATTTTCCAAGATTTTATATCATATTTTGATGGGGGTTTCATAAAGTTATCACTACTTCTATTGTCATCAAACCCCAATCATTGAATAATATGATCAAATCTAAAAATAATTTTTAAAACATAAAAATTCAAATGTATTTGGTGGAATGTAATGATCTATTGCTTCTTTTTTTCTCCAATTTTTCCAATTAGTTTTCAAATGGTGAAATAACTAGGTATGTATAGGAATTTGATCTAATTTCCCAAAAAATTGATCTTGATGGGTGACTTTAGAAAAAAAAAAAAAGAAAAGAAAATGTTGACACCAACATATTCAAATTTTGAGTCAAAATAGGGGGACTAAGTTTCCCTAGGTGACTGTGTCCCAACCCTATTTTTGTGGAATTAAGCTATTGGGGGAAAATTATTAAATGAATATTTTTTTTTTCTACTTGCAATTTGTTGAAAAAGGATAAAATAGGCCATGGAATACACAACTTTAAAAATTAGGACCTAATTAAGGGAAGTTGAAATGCATAAATACAAGGGTCACTAAAATAGGTCCAAATAAAGTGTGAAATTGTGCCTTCACCTAAAAGGGAGTACAATTTCTGACTCTACAACAATATTAACACTCATATGGCATCTTAGAATCCACTATCAAAGGTAGATATTCTTAAGTTTGATGGGGAGGATCCACTAAATTTGAAAAATAAAATCAATATTTTTACATACACCAAATTATAAATGTGAAAAGGATAAAAAATTATTTATAATGGGTAGACAAAGGTGTGGCTCAATTATTTTCATTGGAAGTGCAACTATCACATATTCTTACATTGATAATTTGTAAGATCTTTAAGGGATTATACAAAAGGATTACCTCCCAAAATAGAGCCTAAGCACAAAATTCAATCAATATGATGGCACTATCTATCATCCTTCACCTGTTTCTAAAGGTACATATAAAGGTTAGATAAATGGATAAATTAAAAATTATTTCCAAAAAGAGGTACTCTCTAGTTTCCCAACGGGTGTAATGCTGGGATCATGATGGGCCAAAAGTGGTGATATGATGGTGTGTGTAGGGTATGTGGTGGAAATTTTTCTTACCCAAAATTGATCAAATGAAAAGGGTTTTTAAAGGAGATTCTCAAATTTCCACCAATATAAATTATGCTTTACTTTGAATTTAATAAATAATTATTATGCATTTTCTATTTGAATTCTGTTGAAGTCCTAATTGATAGGCTGATTGAAAAACATCTATAGCTTTCAAGCAGTATGACATTTTTTGAATTTGAAATATGTGTCACATTTTATGCTTAGCATACTATAGGATAAGAAAAATAAATTGAATTTCATTAAGTTTTTACCAAGTTAAGGTGGTCGGAGACATATAGTTTTATATTTTTTTTTAAAAGTTGTAATAAAAAAAATCATAATTAATTATTTACTTGGAAAAAAATTACAAAAGAATATGCATCACATCGAGACATGGGTCCTCTATTTATATCTAAAATATTATAAAAAATATTATCATTTTATTGTGGTTAGGCTGGTCAAACAAACACCCACTTGTTATTTTTTCCACTGAAATTTAAGTACTCTTGCATTGAAATTTCAAATTTTCACCAAATAGATTTTTCTTTTTAAAATAAACCTAGTAGTTTATAAACTACATTCAATTTACTCTGATTCTATTCTTACATATTTTTAAAATAATATAGATAATTTATTCAAATTTTAACATCAAATTTCCTAACTCTATTTTTTTTTTAATTTTTGGCCACTTAAGGCCTATTTTTTCCATGATGATCCTACACATACCCATACAAAAATAAAAATGAAGTAGCAATCTAATCAACTCAAACTTTAACATTATTAGTATTGTAATGTCAAAAATAATACCCTTACAATTTCAAACTATGTTTTGTGACCACTTTGGTGTCAATTCCCTTATTGTTTCTGTAGGATCATTCTATCCCTTGCATTATCCTTTTTCCAACTCAAGGTTCTCAAAAATTCTTTCTTGTGGAAATATTTTGATGTCACCTTCATGTTAGGTCTATATTTTTCTAGCATCTCATCATTTTTAGGATAAATTATTTAGACACTAGCACATCATGTAGTTCTTTATTCATTGCACTAGCATCCCGTGATGTTTTTTATTTTTTGTTTATTTTTGAGTACTTTTCCACTTGTCCCCTTACACATGTTAGTGGAAATGGATTAGGAAGATTCTAGATGGCTCGGCCTCATCCTCTTCCTTCCTCCTTTTTTGAATCAATATTTTCCTTTTTAGAATCTCTATTGGCTCACTAATATACTTTTAGTTATCTACAACTTTCTTGCATTCTACAACTCTCTATAGTACTCTTTCAACATTCTAAATTTTTTTGGGTCAACATAAAGGAGATGTAAATATCCTAATGCTTTTCATTTTCCCCAAAAGGAGTAAAAATACATTTACAAAAAATGGAAGAATTAAGATACATATAGAATAATGTTACAAAAAATTCATTCCCTTTTTATCCTTGTGCTAATGACAACATCAAGTTTCATCCAAAGAGAAATTAGAACAAAATACACATAAAGAAACACATTATGGGGAGTGATGGTGCAGACTTAAGTATAACACAAAGAAACAGGGTAGAATGATTTCAAGTTGTTCTATAGTAGATCATTTCCATCCCAATATTTCTCTTCATATAGCTTAATGGTAAAAAACATGCTAAAGGGAATACAAGTGAAATATAAGGAGAGATACCAAGTTCAACATGTTTTTGATCACTTGTTTAAGGATCATCATGCTTTCACCCCAACTAAATTCATTAATTTTACAAATTAAGAGATAATTCTATATGATCTTCTAGTGGATTTTTTATGATACTGTAGTGGTTCATCTATGTTATCATTTGAATTAGTGTTGGAACATACCAAAATGGGTACTATATTAGTGTTATAAATGTGAACATGAGAATAATTGTTTATTGGAGAAGATTTGGGAGGAGGGGAGGAAGAATAGGACTAGATGGTGGTAAAGGTGACAACATTTTAGTTTTTTGGCTTGGTTGGGAAATATAAGGCTCAAGTAATGTGAATGCATGTGTGGATCCATAAATGGATGAGATGATATTCCCCCTTAAAATTCTAGCATATTTACTATGTTGATATTTTAAGGAAAAGAAGGGGGTCCTCAATGAAGATACTCACTATAAAAACCAATTATCCTTGCCCCCTATCGACAAGAGAAATGGGGAAAGTGCAGTGCAAAGATTTGTACCCCAGTACTCCTTGTGTAGTATTTTTGTACCCTAGAAGATATAGTAAGAGAAAAAATGCATATACGATAAAGTTCTAGAGTGAATACTTAACATACATCACATCAACATCAAAAGAAATATTCATACATTCATCACATCTTAGTCTTTTATCTGGTATTATATCATTCTATCTATAATTCTATATTCTATCTTCTATCTCTCCTCTATTCACATGTGATTTACATCACATATATACATTCATTCCCTTGAAGGGACATGATCCCTAACTATAAAAAATCCCTTTTCTTGATACTGTAGACCTTTTTGGTAGCCTGCGGTATGCTCTACTCATATCTATGACCTTCTACCATCATCAACTATTTTAAACTCATGTCTTGTCCTCAATACATAATGCTCTATTGGGAAGGATGTGCTAGTATTGTGTCTTTATTCTAGCCATGGTAGATATCCAATGTGCCTATGCCTACAATAATGTACCTATATATTCCTAGATTTGTACAAGAATATGTTCTACCTCTCAAATATTAGAAGGGATTGAAATATTTTTTGTGATCTACTTGGCTTCTTTCAAAATGAGTTGGATGAGTCTTAACTTCGTACTAATAGTCTCCCTCAAATGTTGTATTTGTTACATTACTAGCTCTCTTTGATTGTGTAGCTTTTATAGCTAGATATGAATATTATCCACTTGATCCCTAATTGCTTTGGTCGGGTCTTGTAGAGGGTCATAGGGAACTTATGCTATCTAATCTTCAACTTGAATTATTTATGTGTAGAGGATCTTTGTGGTATTGGGTCACTATAAGAATTTTTTTTATAAGACTCAACATTCTTGGATGTTGCCTCCCACCTATTTAATCTATATATCTAGTTGGGAGTGTGTCTTAGAAAATATCTTTGTAAAATCCTTAGTTTAATTCTTGATCAACTCTTCCTAGGCCTTCTTTCTTATGTTGTCCCTTTCAGAATCCATATCTACTTGTAGGCGTGCCACTAATTTCTTGAGTTGTTGCAACAAGGAGAGGGATGTATCCTAGGAAAAATGTGGGATTTCCCCTTGAAATGTGTCTATAGCTTCTTGTATCTACTTTTCATGTTGGAAATGTTCTTGGAGGAGCTATTCCTAGGTGGTAGCATGAAAAATGTCACTTAACTACATCTTCTAGAGAGGTGAGATGCTAGATAAGTTGACTTGTGATCCTACCATCAACACTTGTAGAAACTATGAAGATGGTACTATTTGTATCTTCTATTGTTATACTAAGAAACTCTTAATCATAAATATAGTACCCAAAGGAGTGGATACTTCTTGGGAATCATCTTTATTATTTTCTTTTCTTCTAGGACTTGTATTATCCCTGGGATTCTAGTATTATTTTCCTTAAGAGTCTGACCCTTTAATTTCTCTTTATTATTTTTCATCTCTTCATAGGGCTTCCAATTGACTATTTTTGTCTCTTTCTGAATAACCTCTATGTCCTTTAGATTTCCCTCCGTAAATATGTTGATTTTTTTTTGTGTTGAGCTCTTGTGCTTGTGCTTTTTTCAAGGCTTGATTTTTCTCCTTAGTAATATTTGGGCTAATCAAGAATATTTATTACTCCTTTATTTCTTTGTCTCAGCTTAGTTCCTTTGCTCTTTTTTCCTTTATTGTGCAATTATTTCTATGAGGAAGTCTTTCATGGATTCCTCTATCCTCTTATTGGATTGGTTAATGTACCAAAGGAGGAATTGTATTATCCTCTCCTTATTGTATGTATTTGACTCCCTATATGTCTCAAATACTATTGGTAGCATGTCATGGTGGATAATGGCATTTTTGCTTGCCATTATGTTGATGAGTTCTTTTGTCTATTCCAGATAATCCTATGGTTGCTATGGAATGGTTTTCATTTGCTTTAGGGTAACTTCTAGTGGAGGTTCCTGAGCTTGTTACCCTCTTCTCCTTCTCTTAAGAGGTTTTGGACCTCTTCTTATTCCTCAGATATTTCTTTTGCATCATTTTTTATGTTTTGGCCCACTATTTTGGTCAGGCTAGTTTGGTTCTTTTAGGGGCTTTTGGTGGATGCTTGGGGTCAATACTATTTGTATAGATGTTTCTAGGAATTCTGATTTTCCCATTGAAGTGTTGTGTATCATCTTGAGTCCTCATTTAAAGGGATTTAAATGCATTGAAGTAGCCATAAACTATCTGAACCCTCCTTTTAGTATGCCCCATTACTTATGGAGTTTAATTTTTTTCTTCTCCAAGTTCTCAACTTCTTAGTTGATTATTTTTTCCATTACGTCTTTATATGTGCCAAACCTTTTTGCAACAAGATCCTTGTGATATTGAACTAATTTTTCCACATATGTGTATATTTCTTGTAAGGAGACTATTGCAAGGTGTGTTCCCTTGGTCCTATTACAAGTATGAGATAGTCAGGTGTTGTAATTAATGTTGTCATTGATGTCAACATAGTTCAGTATGTTGCAGATTCTACATGTATAGTTGAGATGCTGCTGAGATGTTGTGAGTACATGGAGCTATCTTTATGTTGTTTTAGATGTGTTGTTTTGATGATTTTATAAGTGATTTTGAGAAAATTAATAAACAAGAGAAGTCATAGTGATGAATGTGTTTAGAATGTGCTATGTGTTTCTCTTGTGTTGATCCTATGCTTGTGTAGATCTGAAGATTTGATAATGGTGATCTTGTGGTGATATATCCTAAGTTTTAGCTTATGGTGTGATAGTACATGAAAGTTATATTCACTGATGTGTGAATTGTTCTAGCAAAGTCAATCTTCTATGGAATAATAAAAATGTTTTTGCTCCACAGTCCTCCACTATTTTGTTTCCGATCTTGTAGATTTGGGATATGTATTGAGATGGTGTTCTCTGGGTTTTGTAAAATAAAGTTGAAGTTTGGTGATTCAAAAGTTATGTTTCAATGTTTCAATATGGGTTTACATAGTCTAGATGAATTGGTGAAAGGTGTTTAGAGTTTGAAGCATATTTCATTTGTTGCAGATGTATCTAAAGAAATTTGAGATGTATTCTTGTGCATAATGAAGCATGTTGTGGACTCCACATGTCATATTCTTGTTGGGAAGTGTGTACAACAATGTTCATTTGTGTTTTCATTAGGTTTAGCCAACTTGGTGTTTACACTTCATTCAAATAACAAAATTTAATTAAGGAAGTGTGTGGTTGATTCGAGATATTATTTTTTGATCTTGAAAAATGTTTTTATTGGTCCACTCTCATTCCTTTCCACCATGGGAATGTTGAGTTACCTACCTAATTTTAATTTATGGAATGAGGCATTTGTGGCTAACCTTGGAGAAATTTTCTAAAGGTTGAGGATGGTATAAAATCAAGTTGAATTGTGAAGAATTATATGACAGTGTGATGCAAAGTGACGAAAGTGAGCCACAAATCATAAGAGCAGAAGTGTGTGTGTGAGTGAGTTGAAACAACAATACTTCATTGTGTTGGATTCTTGAAGGAAGTGAGCTAAAGGTTTTGCAATCCTTATTCAAGCTATGAATGTGTGTTAATTTTTTGGTGGATCTTTTTTTCTCTTTTGTATCTGTGTGGTAGGTGAGCCTCCCTATTGGATAGTGAGTCCTTTCCATAGGCAATGAGCCCCAGCCTTTGTACTTGGATAGTGGAGTCCTCTTCTGGGTAGTGAGCCCTTGAGTGAGGGATTTGTATTCAATTTTATAATATTTTTATATTGTGAGTTAACCCTCACCATGGTTTTACCTTATTGGGTTTTCCACATAAAATCTGAGGGTGTTCATTGTGTTTGATTTACTTTTTTTATTTGTTCATGCTCTTACTTAATAACAAAATAAGTGTGGTTATGAATTGATAGGGTGGTGGAAGTCTTAAGTTTGAATTTTGTGACAACTAATTCATCCCCCATCTTAATTTGTCCTACATGTTTAACAATTGGTATCCAGGCATTGGTTCCTTGGTGTAGAGATTAACCACTTAAGGAAGATCTGATGGTGCATAAGTTGGAAATCCTTGTGTTCGATGGAACTGACTATACAATGATTAGAAAGGACAAAAGAAAGGATATATTATCTCTCTTGGTTGCAATACATGGAAGGTTGTTGAGACAAAGTATATATGCCCGTCTGGTGGTCTTACTACTATAGATGAGATTTCTTCTTATGAAGAAAATGAGAAGGAAAAGAGTAATACTATTTACAGTGGCTTATCTAAAAATAAGTGAGCTAAGGCTCTTTCTTTGGATACTTACATATGAAGTTTGGAAGAAGTTGGAAGAGAACATGTATGGAAAATGAAAAGATTAAGGGGAAATTGACAAAGAGTTTGGCAGAAAAGCATAGATTTGTAGATCTAAAAATGGAAGAAGGTGAAGAATTTACAAGATTCTTTTCGAGGGTTGAATTGACTACAAATGATGTTATAAATCAAGGAGGAAAACTATTAGATGAAGATATAATTGAGAAGATCCTGATCACCCTACCAAATTTCTACAATGATAAGATCTTAGTTATTGAAGAAATGTATGATCCTAAGAAGTACACTTTCGAACAGTTGTTTGAAACCTTGCAAGTATTTGAGATGAAAAAGTTCTGGAAATAAGACAAGATAAAAGAAAAGACAGAAATGGAATTTAAGGAAATGAAGATTGAAGATGAACTGGATAGTGATGGTGATGATGACTTGGAAGAAAACTTCACCAGGAAGTTGAAGAAAGGCACCAGAAAGTATAAAGGTATCTTGCCCTTGAAATGTTTTAGTTGTGGTAATATTGGTCATTATGCTTCAAGATTTCCAAATAGAGTTGTACATAAGAAGAACGAGGATTATAAGGATAAGAAATATAAGAATTTTTACTATGTTAAAGAAGAAGCAAGAATTTCTGATGATGAATCTAAGAATGAGCTTGATGATAGTGAATTCTTATTCTTAGCTTTGGAAAGTAAATTTGTATCCAATAACCCTAGAAAATGTGTAAGCAAAAAGGCTCTAGAGAATAAGAGGAATAGGATGGAAGGTACTTTGGTTACCTCTTTCATGCAAGATAGGACAAAGACTACTAGGTAATTGATAATGGATGTTCTAATCACATGACTAGAAATAAGAGTAAGTTCACTAAACTTGAGAGATATGATGGTGGTTTAGTTATGTTTGATGATGATTTAGGAGCTAAGATTTGTGGGAAAGGTTCAATTAGTTTTGATGGAGTGCACAAGTATGCTGATGTATATTATGTGAAGGGTTTGAGGCATAACCTTATGAGTGTTGGTCAAATGTGTAGCAATGGTTTTAAACTTGTGTTTCAAAATAATACCTACGAAATCAAAAAAGGATTCAAAAATGGAGATATGGTTGTTGCTAGAAGAACTCCTGGAAATATCTATCAACTTAAGGGAGTTGATGGTCAATTCCTTGTATCTCAAATCAGTCAAAGTTGGTTATGGCACCATAGAATGGAACATGTAAATTTTAATAACCTTGTCAAAATCAATTCAAAGGAGATTGTTTAAGGGTTGCCCAATCACAAGACCTGCTAATGCTATTTGTAGAAGTTGTGAACTGGGAAAACAAACAAGATGCAACTTTAAGGGAAAAAGAACTCTACTGTAAAATGTTGGAGTTAGTTCATACTAATCTCTGTGGTTTGACTAGAACTAGAAGCTTGAATGGTGACAAATATTTCATGTTGCTTATTGATGATTATGCTCGAATGGCATGGGTTGCTTTTCTTAGAGAAAAGACTCAAGTTCTAGATAGGTTTAAGGTATTCAA
>VDFB02047535.1:0-13274 GCA_007258455.2 Sequoia sempervirens
TGCTAATTAGAAGTAGCAATGGCTAATCGCTCTGGGTAGGAGTCAGTTCATGCATCAAATACTAAGCACTATAGAAATGCAAGGCGTGCACTTTTATTCCTTTAAACTAACTAATCAAATTTGTTTTTTGAATGCTAAGGAATACCCTGGTTAAAGGAAAAAACATCATACACTAGCTATATTTACAAATTTAATACTTCAGAATATTTTTAAGTCCGCAAAAAATCTCCTATACATGTGATACAGTCTTCCAAAAGAAATTATTGTATTTTAGGGCAAAAATGCATAAATACAACTGCCACCAAATTTAGCGAACATATCTATATACAAGAAAACTTGGCAATTGGCATTTGTATCCATACACATGCATTCTTGTGTGACACATAGGGCACACATGTGCATGTAGCCACAATCACACCGACACATATTTACACCACTGTGCACCAGCTATGCATGGGCTTTAATTTGAGAAGCATATGGCTGTGTATTATTTTTTAAAACAAATTTAATATTTTAAAAGCTATATCAAATGAAGAGAGAATTTTTGGCATACTATAGATTCTAAAAGATTATAACTAGCAATCGCACCTTGGTGTGCAATGGGTACACCGATGGCTTTTTTGTTAATTTAGAATTTGTATGGATAGAGCTTAGTGTTTGACATTAAGTATAGTAGAATGTAATTGTGAAATGCTTTGAATTAAGAAGAAAAGCAATTTGAAATAATTATTTGTGTAGGAAGATGGATAAAAGTGCTTTATTAATAATTATAATATAATTTATAAACTGTGAATACTAGTGGAAATTTACAAACAATATTTAATACTTTATTTTCTTTCTTTGTATAAAGTGCAATGATTATTTTGATAAGCTAAATTCAGTGTATTTAAATATGTTTTCTAAAATATAATAGTTTTTTTATTTGTACAATATAATAATTTGGTTTTTTTTTTTACCTTCATAATATGAATGTGAAGCATATTTTCTAGTGGGAATGTAGAAAGAATATCTGAATCTTTGCTTTCTTTTTTTCTTTCTTTGATTATTTTATATTTGTTAATTTTATGATCAGATGTAAAACTCAGAAATTTAATTCAAAATCAGACACAATAACACAGCATATACCCTAGGAAAACCCTCCACTTGAGGGAGAAAAACCCAGCAACAAAGATCTCTCTTATATATATAAATAATGGCAACAATTCTCTGTACAATGAGGCCAATCACAAGGCCAATATTCAGCACTTACACTAGATGCAATGACAGATAATAATCTGCATTCCTTGATATCTAAATCTGCCCTTGAAGAAATTCGTAATCTGCTCTTGATGAAATTCACACTTGAATGAAGGAATGAATCGAACTTGCTTGATGAATGAAAGGATGGAAATGACCTTGTATATATACAAAATGAGAGAGGTCGCACCTCTTCATGTACAAAATCGGCCACAATACAAAAAAATAATTACAAATATAAGAAGTGAATTACAAGGAAGGTCAGCTCAATTAGAAATTATATTGTTGCCAAGTGAAGCGCCTCTTCACTTTAATTTTCTCAATAAAATAAATAGCCGATAAGCTATATGCAATTTTATGTATTGACTCAAGGCTGGAAGGATGAGCTCGAAGCTGCTATAATATCAACACTCCCTCTCAACTAGGGAGGAATACTTCCAGCTGTACAATCCAGTTGTACAAGACACATCACCTCATCGTGATGTCAACCACCATGGCTACTCCCATATGGAAAAGGAACATATCACCTCATTGTGATATCAACCATCATGGCTACTCCCATGAATTGGTAAAAGAACATATCACCTCATCATGATATCAACTATCATGGCCACTCCCATGAATGGTAAATGTGCACAAGTGCACATCACAAAATCACTCGACGTGATGTTGTCACCTCATCGTGACGTTCACCATGGCTACTCCCAGAGGGTGAAAAGCACAAGTACAAGAAAGTCATCATGGACTCTCTCACGTGATGTATGTCATGGAGTCACACACATGACATCCACCATGGTTACTCCCAAAGGGTGGAAACGAGGGCTTTCACCTCAAATCTCTCTCACAGAGAGAAATGCATTAAAGATCACTGATGCTAAGACTCCCTCTCAGCTAGGGCTTCATTCTCCACCATACCAAGCTTGTCTCGAAAGTACACAAACTTTATCCTGGAGAGAGGCTTGGTGAGAATATTCGTCGTCTGCTCATTAATGCTAATATACTTCAATTGAATGGCTTTTCTCAATACCATATCTCTGATATAGTGGTATTTGATCTCAACATGTTTAGTTTTGTAATGAAACACTGGATTGACAAAAAGCTTCACACAGCTTTGATTATCACAATGAATGACAGTCAGTTCCAACGATTGTCCAAACAATCCTGCAAGGAGCTTCCGAAGCCACACTGCTTCTCGAGCTACCACAAAAGCTGCAATATACTCTGCCTCTGTGGTGCTCAATGCCACTAAAGACTGCTTCCTGCTACACCAAGAGATCATCGCAAACCCCAAACTGAAACAACATCTAAAGGTACTCTTTCGATCAATGACACACCCTACCTAATCGGAATCAGTATATCCATGTAGCTTCAAGTCCACAACAGAAGAATATCTCAAGCCATACCCAACTATGCCACGCAAGTATCTCAGGATATGTTTCGCTGCAGCTAGACGTATTTTCCTTAGTTCACACATGAACTGACTAAGTACACTCACTGCATAGCAAATATCTGGTCTAGTATTGACTAGATACATCAATGATCCAATCAACTGCCTGTACATCATGGGATCCACCAGATCTGAACTAGCCGCAACCTCTTTTAACTTATACAAGTTAGTCTCCATAGGCGTAGCCATGGATTAGCAACCCATCATACCAAATCTCTTCAGAATGCCAATAGTAAACTTCCCTTCACTTAGAATAATCTCATCAGGCTTCTGCCATACTTCTAAACCAAGGAAGTAGTGCATGAGACCAAGATCCTTCATTTCAAATTCAGAAGCTACCTCCTTGCATTTGATAATGAGGTGATCTTCTCCAGTAAGAATTAAATCATCAACATAGAGAACCAAGATTAATGCTTCGCCATCAATTACCTTGAAGTAAAGGTTTGAATCAACATCATTCTTCGAGAAGCCCAAGCTCATCAGGCATCGATCAATTCTTTCGTACCAAGCATGAGGAGCTTGCTTAAGGCCATACAAAGCCTTCTTCAACCTGCAAACATGAGACTCCTTCCCATGAACCTCAAAGCCATCGAGTTGCTCAATATATACCTCTTCCTCGATTACACCATTCAGAAAAGTTGTCTTCAAGTCCATCTGGTGTATCTTCCATCCTTTAGATGCTGCAATAGTAATGATGGTCCTAACGGATGTATGACAAGCAACTGGAGCAAAGGTTTCCTCATAGTCTACTCCCTCTTTCTGAGAGAATCCTCTAGCCACGAACCTAGCCTTGCACTTCTTAATGCTCCCATCAGCCGCATGCTTGATCTTGAAGAGCCACTTAGAAGAAACAACAGATCTTCCTTCAGGTCTAGGTACGATGTCCCAAACATCATTCTTGAGGATGGATTGATACTCTTCAGCCATAGCATCTCTCCATACTTGCTAACTAGTAGCTTTCTCAACACTGGAAGGCTCAGACTCAATGATTTGACTCATCAACGCAACATAGCTTGAAAACTTGTGAGGTCTCTTGCTTTCTCTGAATTTTCCTCTCGGGGTTGCAAACCTTTCTACCTCCTACATTGTTTGCCTAGCCCAAAGAAGTCTCTTACGACCAATCACAATGTTTGTAGGCCCATCAATAGGTTCCAAAGGCTCAACTGGATCATCATCTTCTTTAGGATCAGTAGCCTCCCTTTGAATCTCAGGAGTGTGGTCAACTTCCATATCCTGAAGAGACTCTTGGTCTTCATTGTCTATCTCCATATGAGTGTGCCCTTAGATCTCTTGAATGCAACATCTTCTTCAAATGTAACATCCCTGCTGATCTCAATCAACTTCTGACCTGGAATATACACTCTGTAGGCTTTTGAAGACTCACTATAGCCCACAAAGATTCCCTTCTTGCCAAATGGTTCCAACTTTGTCCTTTTATCTTTAGGCACATGAACATATACAAGACAAACAAAGATTCTTAAATGACTTACTTCTGGCTTCACCCCTGTGAATGCTTCTTCAGGAGTCATGTTCTCCAAAATGCGGTGAAGGCTTCTATTCTGAACATAAACAGTTGTCCTAGATGATTCAACCCAAAGGAAGGTTTACAGATCTTGGTCATGAATCATGGCTTAGGCTGCTTCTACAATAGATTTGTTCTTCCTTTCTGCAACAACGTTTTGTTGAGGATTGTAAGGGACACGAAACTCCCTCTTAATCCCTGCTTCAATGTAAAAGTTACGGAAGCTTCCAGAGATGTACTCTCCTTGTTGTCGGATCTCAAAACTTTGATCCTCTTCCTGAATAAGTTCTCTAATAAGTTCTATACCTGAGCTTTAAATTCTTTGAACCTCTCAAGTACTTCCTCAAATTCTTTAGATTTCAAGAAATAAATCCAAGTCTTTTTAGAGTAGTCATCAATAAAAATAATGTAATACAAGAAACCACTCAAAGAAACAACAGACATCAGACCACATAAATCAAAATGAATAAGATCTAGAATACATTTAGATCTACTTTCACTACTATGAAATGGACCTTCAGTATTCTTACCCAATGCGCAACCTCTGCAAGTGCCTTCATGCTCCTGATTGAGTTTCGGAAGGCCCGTGACCATCTTCTCCATGGTGGGTAGTGCTCGAAAGTGAAGGTGAGCCAATCTTCTATGCCAAAGTTCACACAAACTTGATGAATCATGCAACAAAGCCTGAAGTGGATGAGTGCAAAGTCTGTAGAGACTCTCATGTTGACCTCCAATCACCCGAGCAGTCTTGATATTTGAGTTCTTCGGCCATGCAAGAACTTTACCTTCTGAGAATGTAACTTGGTACCCCTTGTCCTCCAAGGCTGAGATAGAGACAAGGTTTCGCTTGATACCCGGAACAAATAGAACATCACTCAACTGCAACAAATGTCGGAATCCAAGTGAAGAGAGGAGGTCCCAACTCCTTTCACAAAATAACTAGCATCATCTCCAATAATGACTTGAACACTAAAATCTCTCTCCACCAAATCGGATAGATGCTCTCTAAATCCGGAGATGTGGCGAGAGGCACCACTATCAATCAACCAAGTGTTGTTGTTGGTAGGTACATTGCTTGATAAGGTAGAATAGAATAGAAAACCACTTGAATCCTTCTGCGGAGAGATCTCATCCACATCAGCAATAGTAGCCTACTACTTAGGTCGGGTTGGAAAATCCTTTGCATAGTGACCAAGCTTGTCACATCTAAAACATTAAATGAGGGAGAGGTCCTTCTTCTTCTTCGATGCAGGAGCACCATCTGATCCTTTATCTCTATTCCTCTTGAAGTATCCTTTCTTCCCTTCTTTTCCTTTCCTCTTCGAGGATTGAGCGGCAAGAACATGAATATCTTCATTTGTGGAGCTTTGACCAATGCCTCTTGCAGCACACCTTGCTTCTTCTTGAATACAATCTGCTCTCAATTGATCAAACTTAGGAAGTTTTGATCTCGCACTAATTCCTGAATGAATGACTCCCAAGATGAAGGAAGACCATTAAGAGCCAACATAGTCAAATCCTTGTCATCAACAATATGTCCAATAGTAGAGAGTTGATCTCTCAACTCGGTAATCTTCATGAAGTATGAGATGACGGATTCTCCTTTCGCCATCTTGATATGATGAAGTTGTTGTTTTAATGCAAAAGCTCGACTTGTGGTGTTGATCTCATACATCTCCTCCAAAGTCTTGAACATCTCTCTTGCAGATTTTAACTTGGAGATAATTGGCACAATGTGGTCTTTCATGGAATCAACCAACATCTTTTTCACCTTAGTGCCATTTCTCTTCCATTGAGACTTCTCATTCTCATCGGTTGGTTCGGGAACTTCGCCCTCCACGAACTCAACTAACTCATTTTCTTCCAAAGCAAGCATGACTTTGAACTTCAAAGATGTGAAGTTAGATGCGCCTTCAAGTTTATCTTCGATCTTGAGCCCGTTCACCGTCTTGACGATAGGATAGATGCAATCAAAGATGAGAATAAGAAAAGAGGATAACGCTGCTTGATTAAATCTGATCACGATCTTTCTTATACCCGCTCTGATACCATGTTAATTTTATGATCAGATGTAAACCTCAGAAATTTAATTCAAAATCAGACACACTAACACAGCATATACCCTGGGAAAACCCTCCACTTGAGGGAGAAAAACCCAGCAACAAAGATCTCTCTTATATATATAAATAATGGAAACAATTCTCTTTACAATGAGGCCAATCACAAGGCCAATATTCAGCACCTACACTAGATGCAATGACAGATAATAATCTGCACTTCCTTGATATCTAAATCTGCCCTGAAGAAATTCGCAATCTGCTCTTGATGAAATTCGCACTTGAATGAAGGAATGAATCGAACTTGCTTGATGAATGAAAGGATGGAAATGACCTTGTATATATACAAAATGAGAGAGGTCGCACCTCTTCATGTACAAGGTCGGCCACAATACAAAAGCATAATTACAAATATAAGAAGCAAATTACAAGGAAGGTTGGCCCAATTAGAAATTATATTGTTGCCAAGTGAAGCACCTCTTCACTTTAATTTTCTCAATAAAATTATATGCAATTTTATGTTTTGACTCGAGGCTGGAAAGATGAGCTCGAAGCTGCTATAACATCAACAATATTGAGTTCATCGAATGGTTAGATCTTTTTTAATAGTCTTGCATCATGCTATACATTCTCAACCATCAATGACTTTAAAATATGATTTATATATTTTGAATATTAGTGGAAAATTAGAAACAATATCTAGTTCTTTGCTTATTTTCTTTGTATGAAGTGCAAAAATTGGTTGTGTTTTAGATCAAAGGAATACATTTTGTTTAATTATGGGTAGTCATGTCACAACTATTCGTCCAATATTGATAAAAATATTGGGCATTATATAAACAACTACTATCACAACTATTGAAACATGCTCAACTACTGGGTCCTCTCCCCTATCTAATTAATTATTGCATTTTATACCAAAAAAAAAAGCAAAAAAATTGATATTATTTCTAATTTTTTTCTAATTTTGCACTAATATTCAAAGTGTATAAATCATATTATAAAGGGTGGAGAATGTGTTAGCATGATGCAAAAAGAGCTAACCATTCGATGAACCCAATATAAAATAATCAAAGAATGAAAAACCTATTATACTTGACTAATGATTGACCAAATGCAAGACTAGAAAATATGCTTCACATTCATATTATAAAGGTCAACAACAAAATATCCAAATTATTATATTTTACAAATTAAAAACAAATTATATATATACCATCATTAATAAGCACTTTTATTCCATCTTCCTACACAAAACAAACCCTCTCTTTATACATGTGTATATGTATAGATATACATGCACACATATACACCTGTGTTGCACCAATTACCAAGCAATATAAGATGTCAATTCATTCTAGACCCCATGGGATATATGTATAGATATATATGCACACATATACACCTATGTTGCACCAATTACCAACCAATATAAGATGTAAATTAATTATAGATAGCTTGGAGTGCATCAACAGCTCCTAGATAGCTTTTCTCAGATGTTGTAGTTGCAACTGCCTTGGTAGACATGTATGCAAAATGGGTTAGCATAGACAAGGCACATGAAGTATTTGAGAGAATGCCTCAAAAGAGATGCCATCTCATGGAATGTGATGATTGCACAATATGCATGGAATACATTTCATTTAGAATAAAGGCTTTGAAGCCAGCAAATTATTGGCGGGTCTTTAAAGCCAGGGCTTCCTGGCATTCTGGCTTATCCTCCACCTTTCATGCCAAAATGGGAGCTTTGGAACAGGGCATGGGCATCCAACAAAAGCATACAGGATGCAAGTTCCTTGATAGACGTGCATGCAAAATGTGGAAGCATAGACAAGGCACATGAACCATTTTGATTAATGCCTCAAAGAAATATGGTCTCATGGAATATATATACAAAATGTGGAAGCATAGACAAGGCACATGAACCATTTTGAATAATGCCAAAGAAATTTGTTCTTTATACATGTGTATATGTATAGAGATATATGCACACATATACACCTGTGTTGCACCAATTACCAAGCAATATAAGATGTCAATTCATTCTAGACAACTTGGGATATATGTATAGATATATATGCACACATATACACCTATGTTGCACCAATTACCAACCAATATAAGATGTAAATTCATTATAGATAGCTTGGAGTTTATCAATAGCTTCTAGACAGCTTTTCTCATGTATGCAAAATGGGTAAGCATAGACAAGGCACGTGAAGTATTTGAGAGAATGCCTCAAAAGAGATGCCATCTCAAGCAAATGCAATTGGCAGGTGTAGAGCCAAATTCCATAGCATTTCCCAGCATCCTCCCTGCCTATGCCAAAATGGGAGCTTTGGAACAGGGCATGGGCATCCAACAAAAGCATAAAGGATGCAAGTTCTTTGATAGACATGCATGCAAAATGTGGAAGCATAGACAAGGCACATGAACCATTTGGAATAATGCCTCAAAGAAATCTGGTCTCATGGAATGCTATAATTGCATGATATGTTCAAGATGTATTTGTTGAAAAGCCCTTAGAAACTTTTAAGCAAATGCAATTAGCAAGTGTAAAACCAGACTCACCAGCCTTTACCAGCATCTTGTGCATGTACATGTATATATGTTATATATGAGCCGGAATAAAGGCAATTTAGATTCATTTTTTGCGGTTTGTGTGGTTTTGAAGGTCTTAATTTGGGCTTTGTCAGCATTATTTTTTGCCACTCAATGAGGTGCGCCATGGATTTTTGTATGGTTTCGGAAGCCTTAATAGAATATATATATACACATATATATAATTATTCTTATAATATATAATTATTCTTTTTTTTTTATTAGTTTTTTTTCATTGTATTAAAAACAATATAGTAAACAATTTTATACTTGTGTCCATAGTACATAATACCACTCAAAAATCTGATCATTCCAAACAGTAGCCCAACAAACACAAAAAAATAACTTTGGTAAAGGTTCCACTATCCTTCACATTTTTTTCTTTGAATCATATTTCATCACTCCCTCTCTTTTAAATGAATATAAATTCCCAAAAGCACTTATCAATAACCTTCATACCATGTTTGCTTAAACTTCAAACTAATCCATATTTGAGTCTTTGTATTAAAAACGTCAATCTTCTTTGAATAACCTATTACATAAAACTGTCCATCAAAAAAAATACCCTTAGAATAATATATCTATGATCTGTTCATATTGGGAAGAGTTTCCCACTTGTTTTTTTCTATATTATAGAATGTCGTTCTCCTATTGAAATCCGATCCAGCAAAGTGTATATATCCTTCTGGAGATGCTGAAAAGACACTGTTATATTTTGAGTTGGGCAAATCGGCTGCATTGAACCAGTTAGAATAAAAATCATAAGTCATAATTTTCCTAGAGAAATCAGTTTGTCATTGACAGCAAGCACAGTTGGAAATCCTTCATATGCAAGAATGCCACACAATATCCTCCATGTATCTTCCTCAAGGTCAGAAGCACACATTTCATAGCTAAAATCAGACCCTTCTTTGAACACTTGTCTAACTACATATATCACCTGCTTATTTAATAATTTTAAATTCTTTTCTATCTTGATAGAAGAGAGGATTGCTAACCATAGCCTTCCAGCTTTGACAAACTTTTCTAATTACGCCATGATATATGAATGGGACCCTATATCCACCTTGCCTTGTGTGATAAGTTTTTCTCACAATTAATGAGACATTCCTGAATCGGTATGGTCGATATTTATTTGTAGCTACTAATTAATATGAAGGGAAAAATCTCAGCGATCAAACATGCACCTAAAAAGCAGGCAGCACACCTCCAACTTAAAAGCACATTAATGGAGATTAGAGGGTTGTACATGGCAGCAGCCGCTGATTTGCTGGGTTTGATTGCCAAACGGAAAAAATTATAATTCCATGCATTTTTTCCGTTTGGCAATCAAACCCAGCAAATCAGCGGCTGCTGCCATGTACAACCCTCTAATCTCCATTAATGTGCTTTTAAGTTGGAGGTGTGCTGCCTGCTTTTTAGGTGCATGTTTGACTGTTGAGATTTTGCCCTTCATATTAATTAGTAGCTACAAATAAATATCAACCATACAAATTGAGGAATGTCTCATTAATTGTGAGAGAAACTTATCACACAAGGCAAGGCGGATATAGGGTCCTATTCATATATCATGGCATAATTAGAAAAGTTTGTCAAAGCTGGAAGGCTATGGTTAGCAATCCTCTCTTCTATCAAGATAGAAAAGAAATTTTATTAGAAAAGTTTGTCAAAGCTAGAAGGCTATGGTTAGCAATCCTCTCTTCTATCAAGATAGAAAAGAATTTAAAATTATTAAATAAGTAGGTGATATATGTAGTTAGACAGGTGTTCAAAGAAGGGTCTGATTTTAGCTATGAAATGTGTGCTTCTAACCTTAAGGAAGATACATGGAGGATATTGTGTGGCATTCCTGCATATGAAGGATTTCCAACTGTGCTTGCTGTCAATGACAAACTAATTTCTCTAGGAAAATTATGACTTAAGATTTTTATTCTAACTGGTTCAAGGCAGCCGATTTGCCCAACTCAAAATATAACAATGTCTTTTCAGCATCTCCAGAAGGATATATACACTTTGCTGGATTGGATTTCAACAGGAGAACAACACTCTATAATATAGAAAAAAAAAAGTGGGAAACTCTTCCCAATATGAATAGATATATTATTCTAAGGGTATTTTTTTTTATGGACAGTTTTATGTAATAGGTTATTCAAAGAAGATTGACGTTTTTAATACAAAGACTCAAATATGGGGTAGTTTGAAGTTTAAGCAAACATGGTATGAAGGTTATTGATAAGTGCTTTTGGGAATTTATATTCATTTAAAAGAGAGGGAGTGATGAAATATAATTCAAAGAGAAAAGTGTGGAGGATAGTGGAACCTTTACCAAAGTTCCTTTTTTGTGTTTGTTGGGCTACTATTTGGGATGATCAGATTTTTTCGAGTGGTATTATGTACTATGGACACAAGTATAAAATTGTTTACTAATTGTTTACTATATTGTTTTTAATACAACGAAAAAAAACTAATTAAAAAAAAGAATAATTATATATATGTGTATATATATATTCTATTAATGCTTCCAAAACCATACAAAACTCCATGGTGCACCTCATTGAGTGGCAAAAAATAATGCTGACAAAGCCCAAATTAAGACCTTCAAAACCACACAAACTGCAAAAAAAATCTAAATTGCCTTTATTCCGGCTAAAGGTTTCTTTTTGTTAAGAGGCCGAGTTTTTTTAAAATCCTCAGAGGTTCAAAAACCACCAAAAAAAAGGCTTTAAAGTTTTATCAAAAATGGCTGAGTTATTTGTCAAGCACCGTTAAACTGCTTCAAAAAATACTCATGAAATTATGAGTCCAACCATGCATATACATATACACATACATACATACACAATAATATATATATATACATATTACACATATATACATACATATATATGTATGTATGTATATGTATATATGTATCTATATATATGTATGTATGTATATTATATATATATGGTTAATATATACGTGAGATGAGGTGGCGATGCGGCGCATATATGTATGTATTTCCATAAAATTAGTAACAGGCTTTATATATATGTGTGAGAGCAGATATGTATCAGATATATAGAGAGTGGGAGCATGTATATATATATATGTATACATACATACATACATATATATACATATGCATATACATACATACCTATAGTTGATAAAATCCTGACTTAAGTAAAAACTCTTTAAGCACAAAATTGATGAGTCAACAAAAATGAGAGAAATCCCAAATGACTTTTTTCGATTTATTTTTGCGTTTTTCGCATTTTTTATGTATCTAATGAGTCTTTTGTAAAGATTAGCGAGCTTTTGGCAAAAACTCAGCGAGTTTTCAGAAAAGACTCGACAGAAAGACTCAATGAGTTAAAGTCATAAAGACTCACAGGGCAAAAAAACTCGCAAGTTTATCAAGACTCGCTGAAAACTCGGCAAGTCTGCCGACTATGATATACACATACATACATATACACATATATATATGCATATACATATATACATATACACATATACATATACACATATATACATGTACACATATATATACATATATACATGTACACATATATATACATATAAATATATATACATATGCACATATATATACATATACACATATATATACACATATAAATATATATACATAACAAAAATATAATAAGTTCAATCCCACTTATGAACATAACAAAAAAAAAGTTAGAACTTACATGTGACCAAAAACCAAATGAAATATGGTAATGTTCATAGCCCAATTAAGGACTGGATCACACAAACTTAGATTTGAAATGGATAGGTGGAAGATTCTGAAAAAAGATTGGTAAGAGAGAATTTGTAATTGGTTTCTTTGCACCAAAAGAAGTAACCTCGTTGTTTCTATGCTCTCTATACTTTTGGTTCAATCTTGGCCTTCCAAAGAAGAGACAGTTCATTCTTCCTAGTAGGTGTCTTTAGTAGATATTCATCAATGCCACCAGCTTTATCAATGCACCAAATTGCATGGGTTGTAACTTTAACTCTAATAAACTGATCTAGAATCAAGCTGAAAAGTCGCTTATTCTGCACATTGGGCTTTCATGTTCACTTTGTCCTATATATTTATAGTAGTTGTTTGCTTTTTAAATTTTATTCAGTGGCTGAGCTAAATTTGCCAAGGTAGGGTTTTTAAGAGCTTGACATTGTGTAGGAAATTCCGAGGATTAAAAATTTGAGAATTCTATTTAAACATATAAATATATATACATATACACACACACATATATATACATATACATATATACACATACATACATATATATACATACATATATACATACATACATGATATATATATATAAAATATATATACATACATATATATGTATGAATATTTATATATATATATATACACATACATATATATGTATGAATATTTATATATATATAT
>VDFB02047536.1:0-49389 GCA_007258455.2 Sequoia sempervirens
GAATCATGCAAATCCATCCAGATATATATATGCCCCGATTCTTTATACTCCCTTTTAGATCTGTTCATAAAATATTCATGCATGATTGAATAGTCTTTGTTGTATTTTCTGATCTGAGACCTCCTTATCATGCCTCTTATCGCTTATTCCACTAATAAGGTTTTGTTTATCCTGGGAAGAGTTTCGTCCACTAGATCTCATTTATAGCCTGTGATTTATTCATTTCTCGGCATGCTTCTCTACTGGAGATCCCCCAATCGCGTCCTCACGTCCTTTATCCATTTCGTTAATCACCTACATTTGCATTCGCAAGAAAGTTTCTAAAACCCTGCCTTCGATCATGGCATTTCATGAGACCCCTGAATCATTGAGGCATTCTATCAAATAGTTCACATGCCTTGACTATGCTTACACATTTTACACGCATGTCTACAGCGCGTTTCACTATAGTGCAAGCCATTTTTCGGAGTATTTCATTTAGCATCACCAACGTTCTCCACAAGAACGAAGTCCCTGTTTAAAAGGATGGAAATGGTTCACATCTTTCAGAACAATTTCTTTTACAAAGAAACTTGGGAGATAACTTAGTTGCCGTGCAGTAATCAGAACATACTCGAAGGTTCTTCCAAGGGCGGGTTAAACAAAACTAGTGCAATTGCCAATTTATCAATATGGTGGCCAGTAAATTATTCATTTTCCCCCTCTTCCACTGTTAAGTAAATGTCTTGAATCTAGGAAAAAAATTCTCGCCGCCTTCATTTGCCTGGCCAATTTAATTGTCATTTAATAATATTTTGATCTTCATCATGAATTCAAAGGAAAATATTAATGTCTTTTACTATCAAATGTTAATATATATATATAAACTTATATCTTGACTTTTATTTATATAATATTGATGATAGATATTTGTAAGAATAGATGTACTAGTAAGTTATGCATATGCAAAGAATTATAGATATAATGAAAAAATAAATAAATAAAAAATATTAATTATTATTATTATTATGTCAACAATTTATCATGGAAAATTCACCACCAACAATTCACTGCCATGAAAAATTCACCACCAGCAATTCACTGTCACGAAAAATTCACCTACGGAAAATTACCAAGTAAAATTCACCGCTAGCAATTCACCCACTGCTGTGAATTGTTGGTGGTGAATTTTACTTGACGGTGAATTTTCCGTGACGGTGAATTTTCCGTGACGGTGAATTCTCCTAGAGCCATGTTTAAGAGATATTCTAGGTTCCAATTTCAATTCTAAATAAGAGAAGAATATAAAAATGCATTCTTTATATGAGAGGGTTAAAAGCTATTATGAGTTTGATAAGGATGTTTTGTGAATAAGAAGAGTAGATAATGAAATGATGTGGGTTAAGGGATATTGAAGATGTAGCATAGTCTTAAAAGATAGAAGTATGAACAACAAATATTTGAGATAAATTATCTAAGTTGACAAGGATATGAGAAAACCTAATTCTTCAAATGGACATATATGAGGCAAGGGTGAATATTTTTCTTAGATATAATCCCTTGGTATATAATTTGTTTAGCATCTTATTGCCTCTTATGTAAATTGTATTATTACTCATTAATTAGATACATGGAAGTGTGTTATGAAACCTTGATTCAAGAATACATCCAAAAGAGCCTAATGACTTGTTTTTAATATGAATCTATAATCATTATAAAGTGATAATAACCATGTCATGTGACCCTGTAAGCAAGATAAGTGTTTAATAGTGTTATTATCTTTGTTTATCTTGGGCTTATTAACATCATTCTAGAACAATTTTCCCTCATACATTATTGAAAGGTAGATTTTCTTAAGAAGAAATAGGAACTCTCACTTTCTGGATCAAACTCTTATTATTATAAGAACGTATACTCATACAAAATATAAACCGATATGTAAATATATATGTATATACATACATACATACATACATACATACATGAGCTATACCTTCTTAATTAATACTTTCTTATTCTTATATTGAAATCACTGCATTTCTATGATATGTGCTTTTGAAAAGTTTGTTTACTTTCCATTTTAAATCCTTTTGAAATGCTTGCATGCATATAACAAATTATCATAGCATACTTTTACTTGCAATGAATGTACCTTGTTGCTTATATGAAATTATGAACCAAGTAATTTTAAAGATGAATTGATGTGCTTATAGTTGGCAAACAATGCATCATAAAACGTAATGCATGAATAAATGGAGTTTTGTCTGAGGGGATGGATACTCAAAAGTGGTGTGGCAATGGAGGTGAGAAATACTGGTGATTTACAACCTCGACATAAAAGGAAGCAACCATGAAAGTAGTAAAAGATGTTGAGATTAGAGGGAGTCGACTACTAGACTATGAAAATTCTGTCAAATGTGAGCATCTCGATGAATCCTGGAGAGTAGGGATTTACTTTACTCAAGCATACATACCTTGTGGGAGCTCTTAGGAAACGTTACTCTCCTCGTATTCATGCTTGGAATTCACCTCCTCTTGTGTTCAAGTCACCCCCTTCTCAGTGAATCAAGGTTGGGTTCTTTTAATGGAGCCAACCTCCCAATGCATTCTCAATCCAAGTTCTAAGGAAGAAACCACTTGCCTGCTGAATCCCCTACACGTGAGGCCAATGCAAGGTTTTATAGGTAAACCTTGGAAAAATCGATAATCAATGAAGCTGCTAACATTGCCATGCAAAATGATTAGTTGAAACCATATATCCTCTCTGCGCATTCTAATTACACAATTTCCCCCCCTTAAACAAGAGCAGGCGGCTTAATCGACACACTTTAAGCAGTTGACTGCTTAAGTGGCCGGGTCCATGTGGGGCCCTCTTAACTCATGCTTTTCCATTTCCCTTAACCCGAGCTTTTCAAATATCGGCTGTAGTTTAGATTTTATGTTTCCATTTTCATACTAGTTTGTGATTTCCCTTTCCATCGTTTGATAGGACTGCACCATTTGAACACTGGGTTTTAATTTTAGTCCCACATTCGTCCTTACAAAGAATAGGATCAATGCAGCTTTTTATATCAAGAAACCCTGTTTACAGTTTTGGGTGAGCTCACAGACAAAATAATAGAAGATAGAAATTGATAAGTACGTGGTATTTTGCACAGTGTGTCAAATAATTATTTTATATTTAATAATATTAAAATATTATATTTATTTGTATTTATTAAGTATAAAATATTGTATTTATTTTAATTTATTTGTATATTAAGTAATAATTACTTAATTAAAATATTTTTATTTTAAAAATTAATATTAGTTAATATTTATAAATTTAATGTTTTCTAATGATTATAACTTATATTTAGTAAAATATATAACTAATAATATATAATTTATATTTAATATTTTTAATGAATATTACTTATATTTAATAAAATATATATTTAATGATGTTATTTTATTTAGTTATTTATTCTAATGAAAAAATGTTATTTATTATGATTTATTATTTAAATATGAAGGAATTAATATTACAATTAAATAAATTAAATTTGATTCTTATTTTAAAATTCAATGATACAAATATATTATAGATGTAGATGTTATTTAAAGTGTTAGAGGTTTAGGGCTAGATTCTATAAATGCTTTAAAATACGCAAACAAAATGTTTTTTTGCTTTGGTTTAGATATGTGTCTACAAAACAGAATTAGTTTACAAGCCTAAACCTATAGTTACAACAATCAACTAGCAAAAAAAATAATTATTAGAATTCACTCACTTTTATCTTCTAACATTTACATCTCAATAAGGATAATAGGGATACAAGCCTAAACCATTGATCCTTGAGGATTATAGAGAAAAAACAAGGTGAACAAATAAAAGTGCCCATTAATTTACAAGATAATAAGGATACTAATATCCAAGATAAGCAAACAAAATAACAAGTCAATAAGGATCAAGGTCCAATTCAACAATAACAAGTTGGTGATAATCAACAAAATATTCCATGTGCCTTTAACATTCATACTTCCAACTCCACAAAAGAAAGAAAAAGATAATAAAATTATAGGTCAAGAAAAAGAGCAAGTGAGTAAATAAGTATGTTAGCTAGATATTTATTTTATATGACCACAATGACAACAACAAATGGTAGACTCTTTCATAGGTGTCTATTTTGTTAGAATTAAATATATAATATATAGGTAATCAATAGTAAAGATTGCATCCTAAGATCTTTCTAGCATCATATCAACGATTCATACACCTAGAGCTAGAAAGAAGCAAAAGGTTTATCTACAATATAAAGGGAAGCTACAAGTTCTAGGATAGATGAAATAGTTAATCCTATCGTTGAAAAAAATGATAGAGACCTACGAGATGAAAAATACCATATGACTACAATAAATCTTAGACAACATATTAGAAAACAAAAAATTTCAAAAAGTCCAAATGATCACCTCTACTATTGTGTCAAGAATGAAGAAGGTTGAAAAGACCAAGAAGAAATTAAAGGATCAAGTTGCCAAATTCCAAGCATATATCAAGTAACTAGTTTATCCCTTACAAATAGTAGCTAATTCTATTAATCCTATAATCATCATCTCTTACATAGAGGCATCATCTTTGGAGAAAATGAAATCTATTGATAAAGTAACAAAGGATTGAAATAATGAGATGAGTGATAAAAGGATGTAACATAATAGTTGAAGCTACAAATTCTTGGGTAAATTCAAGCCTTTGAACAAAAAAATATTAATTAACTAAGGATTTCCAAGAAGAATAAGAGATAAATGATCAAAATATTCCTCACTTGACTATCATTATAGATTTAAATGCTCAAGTGTTGATTAAGGAGAAAGTTTTAAATCATAAAACTTTTAAATAGTCTAAAATATAGATAGAAATAATCATTTTAGAAATGAATTGATTGTAAAATATATATAAATTCTCAAAAAAATCTTTCATTTTGAATTTATGGAAATGCAGAAGAAATAAAGGGTGAGCCTACAATTGAAGGAATTTCTAATGCAAAAGATAAAAATTCTTGATTTTTTTAGAGTTTAAGCATTCTACTTTACCCTATTTTTTTTTAAAGTTCATATTTTACAATATACTATTCAAAATAGGCATTGAGCCTTGTAATTTGTCATTTTCATGTATTTTTATAAGTTGTTAAATTTTATTCCTTTAATAGGAATAAAATCAACAACTTGAGAGAGACTATTAATAACAAACCAAGATACAGGATGAAGAACATCATTCTTAGCCTCTTTAGAATCCTCAAATGAAAATAAGATAGAACATCAATGCCATCCACAAGAATATTAGAACTAATATTCTTCCAAACAACCTTCAAAATAGAAGTATCCACATGGTGCTCAAAACAAAGAGCAATATTCAAATATTATGATCATCACTACCAATAATCACATCTTTCTACTAGTGTCAACTATCATTATCAAAGGATAACTAATTAAAGATACCTTATGTGTGAGGTTTGAGGTCACTAAGAGCTTTGGGATCATCATCAATAAACTTTGTTAAGTATTTCCTATTTTTATATGCAACTACAACCCCACATTATTGACCATAGTAAATTTGAATTTCTAGAAAGGCTAGTGAGAAAATGATTCTTGTCTTGAGAAACATGATTATTCCTAGCAATCCATAAAAAATATAGAATCTCAATAGAAATTTTTTCAAATGAATTATATAAATGTGGGGAACTAACTATTTTCCCAAATAAAATATCAAACAAGCTGAATTCTTATTTGCACTTCTATTCCAAAAAGGAAGAATTTTTTTTATAGAAAATCTTAGCTCAAGGACACTAAAATAATACACCAAACATGTCCATAGAATAAACAAGATTTAAAATCCTTACTTAAAATGACAATGCACACACTTAATTTTTAAATAAAAAACATCCACTTAAGAAAAATGCTTCTTAGGCTCAATGTTACTAAATCATAGAATAAGCTCTTTTCTATTACACAGGTGTATTAGAATTAAATTAAAAGGTATCTTAAGGATTAAAGCTTTCATTAACTAAAATATTGTTCGTATACTTGATAGATTTACAAGACCTAGCTTTAGATAAACACACCCTAGTAGAAGCAAGAAGGTAACTCTTACCATTCAATGACCAACACAATGAAAAAAATATCAAATATTTATTTTTTTCTCTAATTGAAGACCTCCTAACCCTTTAAAAGTCCTTAATAAATCACCAAGCCTTTCACAATGGACCCAAAAATAGTAGATCCAAAAGACTTAATATTAAACTTATTAAATAAAATCTCTTAATAAAGAGACTAGATCAATTTTAACTTTGTTTAGGGATAAGCTTTTAAAACCCACTTAATATAAAAGAAACACCATAAAAAATAATATTTTTTAAATCCCAAGATTGCATAAAGTTTTCTATTTCCCTTATTATGTAACCAAAAAAATTTATAAGCTTATTAATAGGCTAACCTTAAAAGCGCCCAACAAACATAAAGAGAAATATATTGCTTAAAGAGAAAAGAATTTACACAATTAAAATTGGCTCTAGCCAAAGAAAAAAGTTAACACGATTTTGAAATCCATAAGCTAATTCCACTTGTTTAGGAGGGATTAAGTGTAAAAAGGACCTTAAAATATCTTATAATCACATTAATTCTAATGCAACTCCAACCTTTTTCATTTTATTTATTGCAAACTTAAATTCAAAAGTCAAACAATAAATATAAATATGAAATTCCTTTTATAAATATAAAGTGCAACCTTTATGTTAAGTGACGAATTATAATAAATTAACATATAAATTAAGTCCCCATATTTATTTTAAACATTTGATGGATGTTATTCATTACATGATGCTTTTTCAATTTTGCATGTTTTTGGTGGAGTTATTATTGGGAGGATAATATAATGGTGAACTATATGTTTTAAGTAAATCTACATCATTGTAGTATTTTAAAATATTTAAATAATCTATTTGTTGATATATTGTTTACTTTGATATGAACCATCATATAAGTTCACATGTACATCAATATGGGAGAAAAATTTAATGATATATCCATGCCCCTTTTCATTATTTTTTTGACACACTTTGACTAGATTGTCCTTTGTGCAATAATAAGTCTACAAGTGGCAAATGCTTGTGTGAATTTATCTCATGGAATTACCCTATCTTGGATAAGATCTACTAGTGCAAACTTGACCTTGATCATCCATACTTGTAATTTTGAACACTACACTTTTAAAATTCAAATTTTAAATCTTGGCAACACCATCCTGTTAGTCATTGTGAGCTTACCTAGTGCATGTGTGTGTTGATTTGCATGCTACATTTTATTTAAAGACATTCACTCAACCATTTAAGATTATTAAATATTATTAGGAGATTTATCAAAAGAGAACTTTCATTGAGAGTAATGTAATAGCACTTTATCATAACATTTATCATCATGCCTTTAATTATTATTCCTAAGTCATGGAATTGGTTTAGTTAGGGATCTAATTGGGGAGAAAAAAACCCTTGCAATTTAGCACATTCCTTAAAATTATTATTAAATATCATCAATCTATATTGAGGTTCATATATTAGAAGATCAAGGCAACTAGATCCTAAGCATCATTTTTTTGCTAGTTGAGTCTTGTAGATAGGCTTCCTTTTTGCACATTAGTTCAATCTCTTAGACATGTATATGAACCAAATATTTTTTTTTAGACATTTACTTATCATTTTGGAATCTATACGAGATAACACAAGCCTCACAATTTAGTAGATTTCATAATGGTGTTTCTAAACATTATCAATAATGAACATCTATATTACCCATAACATTTTAAGAAACAAAATTGAACCCTAAACCTACAACACTTTAAATAATGAACATCTAGATGACTCATCTATATGACCCATAACATATTTATATCATTGAATTTGAATATAAGCATTATATGTAATTTTAATATTTCCTCTTATAAATCTTATCTTTATGACTAAATACAATAACATTATTAAATATATTAAGTAATATTCATTAAAATTTTATTGAATATAAACATTCTGTGTAATTTTAATATTTCCTCTTTTCAATCTTATTTTTATGACTTAATACAATATTCATTAAAATATTATTAAATATATAAGTAATATTTTTTAAATGATAATAAATAATATGTTGTTGAATAAGTATCATTAAATATAAGTAGTATGTTATTAAATATGTATTTTACTAAATATAATTAATCATTAGAAAATATTCAATATTCAATATAAATATTAATTTTTAAAATACACATAGTTTAATTAAATAATTATTACTTAATATATACAAATCAAATAAAAAATATACGACATTTTTATCTTCTACTAGATTTGTTCGTGAGATCGCTCTTTGCTGTAAACTGGATATAAAGAGTTGCATTGATCTATTCTTTGTAAGGAACGAATGTGGGACTAAAATTAAAACCAAGCGTTCAAACGGTGGAAATGACAATCGCAAACTAGTATAGAAATGGGAACAACAAATTTGAATTGCAGCCAAGATTTGAAAATGTTGGGTTAAGGGAAATTAAAAAGCATGGGTTAAGGGGGCCCCACATGGACCCGACCACCTAAATAGTCAACGACTTAGAGTGTGATAGTTAAGCTCGGCCAAACAAGAGAGGAGGTTTACTTAAACATGCACCCCCACAATTACTATCCCACCACCAAAACATAAATATCACCATATTAGATGACCTCCTTTCCCTAAAATATAAATCGACCATTAAAGCACCATTTTTTATAACGGTCGATTCATGTTTCCCCCGCTCCCTTCTATGTAGGAAAAAACATTACATGCACACCGGTTCACTTTATGACATTCATTTTAATTGCATGCAATTTAGATTAAATTGCTTAGTTATTTAGTTTATGTTTTCTTCTAAGTCAATTAAGAATTCATTTAGTAATAAATATTTTATATATTATACATGTGATAATTCTAGTGAATTAAATAAGTTCTTTTTACTTATTTTATTTTATTTTAATATCTTTCAAATACCCAATAATAAAAAAAGACATATTTAATTAGTTTTTCTTTCTCAATTCAATAGTCAATTTGTGCAAAGGCAAGATGTGACAAAATTCTAGTAGAAGATGCACAAATAAAGTTTCCATCTTATTTAGTGTCAGTAGCAAATTGTATAGTTTGTAGTGCCCCTCCGTTGTGGTCGTTCTTGGCATACAAGTAAGTTGTTGGTGGGTGGTCATCGTTTGTTAAAAGCGTATTTGAGTTGGTATAAGTGTTTATTTGTGTATAGTTGTTATGTGCATTATCAGATGGTACATAATATGATCATGGCCTTGTTTAATTCATTAATCAAATTAGAATTTTCCTGCATGGTAAATTAAATGTAGGTGGGAAAATTAAATGAAAAATTAAATAGTTATTATTTCGTAAATTAAATTTCATTGTAAAAATATTATATTTAATTGAGTATTTATCATTATGTGGGAGTAATTATTTAAATATGATAAAACAATGTGTTTTCAAAGAAAAATCATGAAGATAAGATTTAAAACTAAAGTCAATACACAAAAATAGAAAAGCGGATAAAGAGAGGATTTCAAACTGAAGAGTAAATAGCAAGAAAAGCAAGAAAAGATAGAAAAAGGAAGGAGAACAAGGTGGTGATACGCAAGAATTGAAGATATGTATGAAGGATCTTATCTGCTATTCTTTTCTTTGGGAATTTTTTTTGATACTTTTCTCTTTTTTTGGGTTTGTTTTAAAGCAGAATAAAACTACAAACATGGGGGGGTGGATCGAGGATCGGTTTGTAAAAGAAAGCATTCGCAGATTTTTCCGTATGGATGAATTTGAATGGATCTTCTGGTGGTTGGCGTAGGATCTTTTCTGGGGTGAACGAAAGCAAATTTTGGTCGGGCCATACTTTCTTTCAACTATCGTATTTCCCCACAAAATAGGAAGCCTTTTCCAGTGTTGCAATATCGGTGGGAAATTTTATGAGTCGAGGGCGATAAAAAAAACAAAAGAGCAGCCAAGATTGGGGATGAGAGAACAGAGGCGAAGGGAGAAGGCTGAGGAAGAAGGGATCATCGTAGAGAAGAATAGTAAACAGGTACCATCGATGTACTCATCTTGGTCGATTCAAAAAGGTCAGTAACATATTCGTATTGGATTTCTTGAGATGAATCTTATTAACTATTTACCTTAATAACTAGGTTCTTGATCTTAGTCGCGCAAATTTTTCATCCTCTCATCTCTAACAAAGATATTTATTATTTGGGTATTACGTCATTATATACTCCATGAGATAGACAATTCTTTGTGGTATCCCGTTCTTCAGTTCGTGCCTTTCAGCCAATTGCTTCCATGAAGAGTTTCTTATGTCTTGACAACAGATATATTTTGGTACTATCCTGTAGTTGGTTCATTTCATGAGTTAACATCTTCTTGATGGCTGCAATTCTTTTCACTGTATATTATGTTTCATACTGTATGACCAATCCTTATCGATAGCAATAAACTGTTTCTGAAATTTGATTTAGTGGCCTGCATATAGTATTTGATGGATGTATGTATTTTTATATCGTTTGTTTTACCATGAGAGTTTCCTAGCCTTTGCATCAAAATTTCCCATGCTAATTTTGCCGGCATACGCCTTCCCCTTCCTAATCGAATGCCTTCATTCCCTAGAGGACTTCTTGTTTGCAGCTAACACGGGCCTGTAGGTCAATCATGCACTTCTAATGATCAACTTTGTATGTAACGCAAAAGGGGTTGTTGCTGTGTGAAGTGGTGCGCAGCCTCATTCTCTAAACCTACGTGGCTGCTTGCACCTATTTTGTGTCCCAAATTGTGCGTCCCTATTATTCCTGCTAATTGCAAATGCTTGAAATTTTCTAAAGCCCACTGCTAATCCTCTAGCATAGGCAGCGACGCAATTCTCTAGGGATCTGTATTTCTTTCTTTTCTCTCGGCTTTACCCACAACGACTTTTGATGTACATGCTTGCACAACCATTACGGTGGAATTCGGTGTACTCCTGCCAATTACATTTCCTTGAAAGCTTTCTAAAGCCATCGATAGACCTACTCCTGTGTAGCTTCCACCCTCTAAGCTTGCATGCTTCTATCCTGCAATTCACTGCAATGGTCTAAGTTGGTGTTTTGTACTTTGAAATGTAACCCTTAATATGTGATTTGCTTTCTTTTCCTGTATCGAGTAATCGCTTCATTACCTTCGATGGAAAAGATTTATGATGGCGTTTGATACTTACGCTTTATTTGGAGCAAACGTTAACGGTGATTAAGCAGTAAGCGGTGTAAATATATATATATATATCCTCTTATTGTGTGTGTTTGGTGTTCACAGAAGCCGGAGTATTTTGATAATTCAATTTTATATAAAGTGGTTAAGGTATATGTATACATATATATATCAAGTTAAGTATGGTTGGTTACGCATGCATAACATTCACACTTATTACCCAAATGCTTAGTTGTTCTCGCAGCCAATACACACAAGGTCTTATTAGTCTGACCGCAAATCAGTGAACCTTCCTCTGACTTGAGTAAAATTAGAACGGCAGCAAAGTAAAATCAAATATATATATATCTTTTATAAATACAGAAATATGTGATTAGTTATTTATATATGTTAAGCATAAGTACAAACCTTGAGTTAAATGAAAAGCAATGCTGGTTGTGTTTAAATAGGCATTCAAATACTTATGAATTATGATTCAATTATTGTGGTTGACGACATTGTATGGTAAGTTAATTATTTTATGCTCAATAGTTATATATATTTTTATATATATCTGTATAATTATATATATCTCGTGATTATGATTAAAGTAATTTTGTTTGTATTTTATTTAATGTCTATATAGATTCCTCAAATTATCTTAAAATTATTTTTATAGTGATAAACATATAAAATGTAGTGTTATTTTAAATGATTATGTAGTGAGTGAACCATGGGATTGTTTTCTTATAGTCTCTATTATTTATTATTTAGTTTTAGTTAAAAGTAATTTGTTGTGTTAAACGTGTGATTAGATATTCATATAATATGCCAATATAGTTTGGTTAATTTATGTGATTTCAAAATAAGTGTAAAGAGAAAATGTAATAATGAATTAAATATTCGTTGAAGCTTATTGCTCTTGAACCCTTGGTAAGACTTAAAAGATGATATAAATGTTTCTAAATGTTTATTGAGATTTTTTTATTTAGAAAATGGGGGCTCAGATTACTTCTTAGTTATCCTAAAGTACTTCTTAATGGTCGAATAGATAATATATATTTGATTGTTTATTATTCTTCAAGTTTTATTCACTGGATTTAATTGTATGTTAAAGGTGAATTTTGGATGTTTCCATTTCGATGTTTCTTCTTTTTGTGTTATCTTTATTTGAGGAGATTTTTATTCATTGATTTTGTGTTGGAGTTTATTTGGAAACTTGTATTACTGGGACTTACCCTTGTTTGTGAGTTTTGGGTAGTCGTTCTTTTTGAACTTCCAAGAGGCATTGAGAAAAGTTGTGTTGTGAGAATTTTCATTGATTTGAACTTAGCCAAAATTTTGATAGTAATTATGATTTTGAGTTCAAGTGTGGGTTGTACCATTTTTTTTTTTAATGGGTGGTATTTCATGTGACTTTGGCGAGATGGTATATGCCTCGCGTTTGTTCTAGTTTTGTGATTTAGTGCTTTGCAAGTCTTGGTACAACCCCTTGGATTTTGGTTTATGTTTTGGGTCTCTAGAGAGAGTGGCTCTTCGTGGGGGCCGACGCCTCAAATAGGAGGAAGGGCACAGGATAACCCATGTAAGATTTATAGTAACAAGTGAAAACCTAATAATAGGACCTAGGGGATGGGTAGTAATAACATGATAAGATAATCTTGGGTACCTCATCTGTCCATTAGGGCTATCGCAGACTAATGGTAGACTAAGAAGGCCATGGTTGGAAAAGTCGTTACTTCGTCCTCATGAGAGGGGTTAACGGCTCTGCATGAGTCATCCTATGGGGCCAGCGCCTCAAGTAGGAGGAAGGGCAAGGATAACCATAGATGGGGGCCAGCGCCTCAAGCAGCCTGGTACAACCGGTGCTTGGAGGAAGGGCACAAGATAACCCATGTAGGACTATGCAATGACACTCTCCACTAGTTGCCCCTTATGCTTTGCTTTCTTGGTTGCCTTTGGAAGTGTGTTATGATTGTTGTCTTGGATTTACTTTTCCATTGATTATGATTGTTGTTGTTGATTTATCTATGATGTGTCTTTATGGTCTTGTGTTTACTATGATTGGATCTTGGTTGTTGTTTATGATCTATGGAATCTTCTGTTGTTGCTTTTGGAGTTATTGTTACTATGATTTCTTTATTGGGTTGGTCTTGTGGCATTCCTGGTCACGGTCACTTTCTTGTCAGCTCCTTAGCACGGGGGGTGAGTCTTCAGACCCACGCGGTTGGGTGGAACGTGCTAAGCACCCCATTGGGTCCCCAATCGAGGATTGTGAGGTGTGGACTGGTGTTACTTGTGGCGACTCCATAGTTATATCCAACGTGGAGCTAGTTATGATACTTGTATTCATCTGCTCAGTTGTATCATTCTATCTTGTTGTATGTTTTATGTTCATGTTGGAGAACACTATTGTATCAATGTTACTCTTGAGCATTGTAATGAAATGTAATGATATACCTTGTACAACTTTTGATGCATGGTAGTTGTTATTCAATACGTTGTTTCTATGGAAATATGTCCCTTGAGTTTATATGATGATATAAAGTTTATCATTATGAGTTTTGAGGTAATATATATATATGTTGTAATTACGTACGTGGATGGTTTCTTATTAACGATTTATCATGTATCTATTACATTTGTAAATGATTACTTTGTTATGGATTATGTCTTTTGCTTTCATTGATTGTCATCATTGTATGGATTTAAGTTTCATAATGACTCCTTGTGTACCCCAAGGGATGTAAGTGTTAATGAATTTGTTTAATTGAGTTTCATGACTTAATGTGTATTTCATGTTTAATTTATGTTTACTTTTAAAAACACAATTTTTTTAAAGTAAACACTTAAGCTTACCGAAATACATAAATCATGAAAACTCAGGTAAATAGAATAAATACACTGCGATCCCCTTTGGTATACAAAGCTTAAATCCAGGAGCGGCAAGAGAAACAATCATAACAAAATCATTACAAATAACGGTACCTTGTTGTCGTTGTAAACCATCCATGCTAACATATATATATACCATACATGTATAGCCTGTAAGGCTATAATTACATCAAGCTCATCCCAATGATAAACTTATATCAGCAACAAAACTGGCAATCATAACTGGTATGCGTTCATCAAAGACAGTCGTCCGTACCAACCCTGACTTCAGTATTAAAATTAAATGGGTTGCTGGCTTTGGTGCAAAATACAGCAGATAGATAAACAATAGCGGTGAATACAGTCGCAACAGCTTCGCGTCGGAAGTCCTGCTGGAGTAACGCAGCCAACACCAATTCTGCACCTCGCGTCCTGGCGATCAACTGGGGGTAGCGCGCCCTGGTTCCAGTTCTTCAGAATGGCATTTGGTGACGTGACAGAGACAGACCGGCGTGAATCATGGTAGCGACAACTCTAAAAGCAACAGCGAAAATTCCATGGTCGCGAACAGCCGGAATCTCGTAAAACCTGACCAGCACATCATGTAGATGTGTCAGACAGCTGTCATAACACTTCGAGGCAGCAAGCGCAAAGGCTTCAAAGGACGCTCTTACGTGCCACTCTGGCTTGTCAGCTCTTGGCCCTGCGTGAAGTTTGCCAACTGATGGTGCCGGCCCATGAAACTGACATCTTGCAGTAAGACCAACGCCATGAGGGAACGCTTTTCCAACAATAACCTTCCCAGTCTACCGACCCGCGATAATGTGGAAGCGAGTTATCTGCTACCTCCCAGGTCTATTGTTGGTTTTCGCTGTTACCAACTCTTGGTGGGACATCTATGCCCTTCATTTCCTGAAGCTGGCGTCGAAGGCCGCCAAGGCACTGAACGAAGCCCGAAATCAGAGTTGTACCGAGACTTCCTGGCGCTCGGCCTGAAGGCAGAAGCGAATAATGTGAATGCGTTCTGCACCAAAGAATAAAAAATACCGTAGTTTAACCGCACTTTGAACTTAAAGTCTATCGAAACACTATGAGATTGGAAATGAAACTATACTGACAACATAACTTGAAAGTTCAAACATTCTCCTGAAATACGTACGGGCACCAAATAAAACTTTCAGCAAACAAATGAGACCAAAATAGAACTTTACGAAAGAGCATTGAAGAAGGCATCACGCTTTGCTGCTTTATTAAATCGATGGTCAATTAAACCGATGAATAATAATAATCAAATATATAAATTATCTATTAGACCGTGTAAGATAGGAACAAATGTCTGACCTTTTTAAATAAAAAATCCCAAGCTATTAGTTACCGATTTCTAAATAAAAAAATCCCAAGTAAGAATATTAGTGCAATGGATGGAAGATAATACTATAGTTGTTATCCCCAATTGGATTTCAAATTTACATTGAAGAAATGTTGCACAATGTTCTTTCTTGAGTGAGAAAACAACCAGCTATGAGTTAAATTAAGCTTTTAAGATTTTAAAGTTATCAAAACTTGTATTTTTCATGTGTTTTATTTTTAAATAAATTGTAAACTACTTTATTGGCATATTGTTTAAATTATTCATTTCCTCTCTTCTTAAATATTCAAATATAGAGCTTTCTTCTCAAACAAGCATTCGACAACTTCAATATTTCATTATTTTTTTTTAAATTACATTTTATTTTCCACTCACTCGTTTTAGGGCATGGAAATTCCTAACCAACAAATTCATATAATTGAGATTAACAGTTGTGATTCTAAATAGTTTGTTACAATTCCATTACTTCCAAGTGATTCGGTGAATTCAAATTATGATTTTATAGAAATTGAAATTCATAAATTGGGAGCATCAATTATACAAAAATGTAATGATCTTGTTGACGAACTTAAATTGACAAGCTCCTATTTTTGTGCAATTGAACCAGAAGATGTTCAAATTATGAAAGAAAGTGTTGAAAAATTTCACATGTCATATTTCACAAACTTCTTGTATTTAATAGTTTTGTGAGGGAATTATAGTATGATGAACAATACGAACAAGACTCTTTTGTTTTAATTGTACAAGTTGTTTAATGCTATCTCAATAAGATGTAACATAATTCTATTATTGTTACTATTCAATAAATAATTATGTATTAATGTTTTATTTTTCTTTATTTAATTACTTAATTAATGTTTTATTTTCTTTACTTTATAACTTATTTTATGTTTTATCTTTCTATTTCTTAAATTATTTTAATTATTTTTTGGTGCAAATTTATTTCTACTTCCTTAACCATTATAATAATTGACACAAACCCTAACCTTAACCATAACCATATAACTCTACGTAATTATTTTACATTCAATATTTTAGATTTAAATATTACATTAATTAAACTATTGTATGAGTTGTTTAAAGCTTTCTCAATCAAATGTAACACAATTCTATTACTATTACTATTCAATAAATAATTATCTATTGTATTTTTTTTCTTTACAATAATAATTTAATTAATGTTTTATTTTTCTTTACTTTGTCTTTATGTTTTATCAAGTCCTATTTCTTAAATTATTTAAATTATTTTTTGGTACAAATTTATTTTAGCTTCCTTAACAATTATAATAATTGACACAAACCCTAATCCTAGCCATAACCATGACTCTACTTGTAGGGTTATGGTTTGTATCAATTATTATAATGGTTAAGGAAGCCAAAATAAAATTGTACCAAAAATTAATTAATATAATTTAAGAAATAGGAAGAAAAAACATAAATTAAGTTATAAATTAAAGAAAAATAAAACATTAATTAAGTTATTAAGTAAAGAAAAATAAAACATTAATAGATAATTGTTTATTGAATAGTAACAGTAATAGAATTGTGTTACATTTGATTGAGAAAGCTTTAAATAGCTCATACAATAGTTTAATTAATGTAACATTTAAATCTAACATAATTCATTGAATGTAAAATAATTACAAGTAGAGTTATGGTTATGGTTAAGGTCAGGGTTTGTGTCAATTATTATAATGGTGAAGGAAGCGGAAATAAATTTGTACCAAAAAGTAATTAAGATAATTTAAGAAATAGGAAGATAAAACATAAAGTAAGTTAAAAAGTAAAGAAAATAAAACATTAATTATATTATTAAGTAAATAAAAATAAAACAATAATAGATAATTGTTTATTGAATAGTAACAGTAATAGAATTGTGTTACATCTTATTGAGATAGCTTTGAAGAACTTGTACAATTAAAGCAAAAGAGTCTTCCATGTATTCTTGTATTATTCATTGTAGTATAATTCTCTCACAAAATTGCTAAATACAACAAGTTTGTGAAATGTGATGTGGAATTTCTCAACACTTTCTTTCATAATTCGAACATTTTCCAGATCAATTGTATGAGCACGAGAGCTTGTCAATTTGAGTTTGTCAACAAGATCATTGCATTTCTGTATAATTGATGCTCTCAATTTATGAATTTCAATTTCTATAAAATCATTTGAATTCACTAAATCACTTGGAAGTAGTGGACTTGTAATAGACCATTTAGAGTCACTACTTTCAATCTCGATTATATCAATTTGCTGGTTAGGATTTTCCATGAACTAAAATGAATGAGAGGAAAATAAAATGTAATTTAGAAGAAAAAAATACTGAAATATTGAAGTTGTCTAATACTTGTTTGAAAAGAGAGCTCTAAATTTGAACATTTAAGAAGAGAGGAAATGACTAATTTAGACAATATGTTGATGATGTTGTTTATGATTTATTTAAAAATAAAACACATGAAAAATACAAGTTTGATAACTTTAAAAGCTTAAAATATTAATTTAATTAATAGTTTTTTTATTTTCTTTCCCAAGAAAGAATACTGTACAATATTTCTTCTATGTAAATTTGAACTCCAATTGGGGATAACAACTATAGTATTCGCTTCCATCCAGTGCACTAATATTCTTACTTGGATGGAAAATAACTATCAATGATTTAAATTAATATTTTCAACTTCTCTTGTTTCAAAACTATGGTGTTCAACTAACATGTAATTGAAGCTTTAAATTTTAAATAGGTTGAATTTATATTAATTTTGATAGTATATTATTTATTCAAATATTATGTACTAGTATAGTAAATATATAATTGTTGTATAATTAAAATATATATACCATTTGTTTATATACATTAATATATGAAACTATAATACAATATGAAGGATTTTTTACAATTACATGCAATGACACACACATTACTCACATCATACATCACTACCACATGGTAAAATAATATGATATCTATATCTTTCACAGGGGACATTACAATTGAGGTTTTAAGAAAAAATTAGCATAATGTTGGACTAATAAGCATATTTTCTTTTAACAATTGAACATGCATTTCATGCAAGAGGAAAACAATACCAAATACCTATCTAGGTTCCCATAAGAATCCCAAGGACAACATGATTCGGGGACACAAGTCATTGACATACCTGATTGATAACACAATGTGAAATGTATCTAATGAAATGTGAAATGCTTATCTTGATGTCCCTACAACAATCTAATCACAATCCAATGATCAATCAAATGACTTACATCAAGATTTGTTTATGTAAATTATAAAATAAAATTGAAATAATTAACAATAATAACAGACATATTCTTGATTACTTAGACTAAACTACATATGTTATGAATTGGTGAAATTTAATCCACTACTTAATACCTAACATTTCTTATGAGGCAAGAAATAAATTAATATCATACCTTGTAAATTGGAGATGAAGTTGATTGCAAAAATTATTCTGAATAAAAATTTGACCTTCATGTTGTTTAAATACAATTTGAAGATGATTGTGTTTTTATAAAAATAATTTTTCTTTTTCTATTTTTGTTATTTATATAGAAAGTTGTAAAATGTGAAGCTCCCAAAGGTAACTATCTATATAAATTATACAACCCGCTAGTGACAGTAAATAATTTGGAAACTTCATTTGTGTATTTTCTCATGGAATTCAGAAAATTTCTTTGTATAGTTGAAGAATATGGTAACATGTGTCATGCCCAAAATTCTACACCAAAATATAGTTAAGGACAAGACATAAATTTCAAATTTTGACCACAAACATTTTCATAATTCACAAAAGGTTGTTTCCTAACCCTGTACTTCATGAAAATGTAACAAAATTTAATCAATAATCATAAGAACTTAGTTAGGTAAACAATTGTTGTGAATGTTGGAACCAAAATTTTCATAAAAAATTCTAAGGATTTTATTACTTGAAATCAAAAATTCATACCATCATTTTCATAAAAAGTCACTATGTTGCCATCTATGAAGCCAAAATAGCCTTTTACTACCATACCGCTACCTCATTGAATACCCTACATAGCCCTCACCTCTTACCTCCTTACCGCAGCCCCTTGCATAATAGCTCATGGTATTATGGTAATAGAAGCTTACACTATACTCTATCACCTATACCCTTCACCACTATACTACGAAAGGTTAGAACTCAGCCCGCGGTAGAGCGGTATAGTGAAGTGAAGTGATAAAGATGACACCGCTATACCACAGAAGGGTAGAACAAGACCAACGATAGAGCGGTACACTGGTGAATACTAATAAGAAGAGACATCGCCATACTGCAGAGGGTTAAAAAATAGCCCGTGGTAAAGCGGTATAAAAAGAAAAGTATTAAAAGGACACCGCGGTATTGCAGGAAGGAGAAAGGTGGTCTGTGGTAGAGCAGTATAGTATGAACTAAGGGTACACTGCAGTACCAACAGAAAGACAAAAGTGATGTGACGTAGTGCGGTATACTAAAGAATGCTAACAATATGTATCATGGTACTGTAGGGGGGGAAAGTGATACGAGGTAATGCGGTAAGCAACTGTTGAAACATTTAAAGCATGCCAGTCACATCAATCAACTTCAAAATATGAAATTGAGCTCAATGCAAAAGATTTGAATAATGAGTATTTATGATTCGAGATTTAATGTGGCTTAGTGTGGAAATAAAAAAAGTAGATTGAGATTTATCGTTCATAACAATAGAGACTAAGTGAAAAAAAGCTCGAGGTACGGAAGTAAAAGGAATTCTCCAAGGAAAATTATATTCCAGGTAAACTCTATTCACTACTCATTGAATGTATAACAATGGTGCCAAAGAAAGCAGAAGTAGGAGCTAAGAAAGATGAAGCTAAATCTAGTAAAACCTCTTTAAAATCACCATTGCTTGCTTTATCGCCTGGTTCAGTAGATAAGGGTCCACAAAAGGTCTTCAGAGATTTAGCTCAGGGGTGTAGGGACCCTATTATTCCTCAATCTAGGTGGAATTTGTACTGTTATTTTTATAGGAACAAAAATGACAAGGTCCCGACATCAAACCCGTGGACCCTTGACTTGGCCAAATTGATAGTTCCAAATGTTTTCATTGACATTGAGCTGATTAAAGCCCTTGTCAATAGATACCATGCCCCAACAAAGATTGTCAGGCTCTCAGATGGTGGGTGTTTAGAAGATGTTTAAAGGGAAGCCATTATTGAGTGTTTCAACCTGAACAAACAAGCTGCTATAGAAATGAATTTGGGAAAATTGGAACAAGAGTACAAAAGATTAAGGAGAATTTATAGGAGTGATGAGCTTCCCTTGCACATGAAAAGGGGTGATAATAACAAAATACTTCCCATCCCCTCCTCAAAAGTAGAGCCTTTCCCAGTGTCTGATTTTCAGGTTTACTTCAAGAACACATATCATGCATTGTGTCAAATTCTCAAGTGGGATAGATACAAAGGACAATATGTCAGTAGGATTGATGAGGATGGCTATGATCATTCAACATCTGGAGTTAAATGTGGAGTTTGATTTTTCATATGTGATTGAAGAACAAATACATGAGGGCTTGTTGTAGGTCAAAGAGGCTAAGGCTCCCATGTCTTTTAGAAAATATTATTTGTTATGTCATTTGATTTTGTATCAAAATGAAACAAAATGGACTAAAAGGATGAAATTATGGACATAAGAGAGTGGAGTTAGAATTTTCATACAAAATTGGTGCTACATTTGGGATATTAGGTGCACTGAATGTCATTTTGTTGTGTTCAAAGATGATTTTGTTGTTAGAATAATTAATGCCCTTGGTTTTTCAACACCAAGGTTGCCACAATATTTGATGGATGTAATGATGCCAATGCAGTATAAGCAAGACTAGGGCTATACTCACAATTATGTTGATTGGTTCCTTATGCCACAACATACTATTATCAAGGTGTACGGTTGTGACCAAGCACCACATATTTTACCAAAATTTGTACTTGCTAGAATATGCTTTTTGGAGTTCATGTGGTAGATGCTCTGGATGGAGCATGATTTAATGAAGAATAAAAGAAAAGGCACTTTCTTGCCTGATTTAACAGTGTTTGAAGAGTTGTCTATTGGATCAGACATGTTAGAAGAGCTACAAAGATTCATGAGATTCAATTATACCCTCAAGTCTGGAAAAGAAAGAGTATGTGACCCAGAGGGTCACATTAATATGGTCAGAAGGACTTTGCTAACAAAAAGGGCCATATCTCATGCATTTGACCCTAAGGAGGATGTAGTAAGGAACTTGGTATATTTTGATGATGTATTTCAAACTAGAAAGAGATGGATAATGATGATGAGGTGGGAAGATAAAAAAAAGGAGAAGAATAAAACTTTTAAAGGATTTTTTGTAGATGAACCCAATCTTCTCAAAAGGAATTAGATGATCCTTGGAAAATTTGATGAATTTTATAAAAGGGCTCAAGATGAGGGGTTAATTTCACTTCCTACACCCCAACAACCATCACACAAAGCATCCACATCTCATACACCACCCCCATCACCTGCACATCCATCCCCTTCGTCTCCCACACATGAACCCCAGGCCAAGAAACAAAAGGTTGAATCATTAGTTGATTATGGCTCTAGTGATGATGAGAAGAAAGAAGCAGTATTGACTCTGACTAAAATGAAGGAGGTGGGAGAGCAACAAAAAATTCAAGAGCCTTATGATAAAAAAATCAGAATATCAGAGGAAGTTGTTGATGAAATTTAATATGATGAGAGGGTAGTTGCCTCTCTAAGGTTTATGGGGGATGACAATTTTATTCACACTAATGAATTTAAAGATTTTTGGATCAAGATGAAAATGAAACAGTTTGATGAAAGGTTAAAGATGAATCTCATAAGAGTAGATGATGCAAAGAAGGCTGAAGTTCAGGCACAAACATTGGCAGAATTGAATATTGATAATATCAATGTTACCCCCTAGGAAGCAAGAGAGTTAGTTCTGAAGAGTGACATGCTGATCATACCAGGGATGGAGTTATCTAAGGTATTTCTTTTGGACCAGATTAGAGCACAAGATGATCCAATGTTAGTTGGAGAGTTTGACTTAGAGGAAGGTGTATTAGGAACAAGGTATAACCCTACCACTCAAACCCTTGCCTTATGGACAAAGAAAAAGATCACAAGGAAGCCCAGACTCTTAGATGTGGTGCAAGAAATGAGGGGGTTAGCCATGGTGAGGACAATGAAGGATGCAACTCCTACAGAGGTTGCAACCATAACTATGCATTCAACAATGTTCACCAAAGATGTGGTGGAGAACATGGAGAAGAAAATAACCAAATATGAGAAAAGACTAAAATTTTCAAATGATGAAGAAAATAAATTGATTATTGAAAATATCAAGTTGAAACAACAATTACAATAGGCTACAATAGTGAGGGGGGATGAGATAGTTGTTTATCACCCACCTATTCAAATTGAAGACCCACAAATACAACAGATGAAAGAAGAAATTGATAAGCTGAAGAAGCACAATATGGAAGATGTCAAGCATCACATCCTGGATACCTTGAGAAAAATATTGAAGCACATAATTGAGATATTGAAGGAAAATATAGGTGTACACGAGAGCTTTAGCAATCTAGTTAAAGCTCTGGAACAGATAAGTGCTCATTCCCCTATCCTAGAGGAACTCCAGAAGATGTGGCAGCCCACTTATCACATTCTAACTACTTTGTGCAAGGCAACGCAAAGGGATCCAGATGCCCCTCCAAGACTCAAGCCTACTCAAGAAATGGTGAAGGGGGTAATTGAGGAGAACAAACATTTAATAGATATGAAGAAGAAGGTGGAGAATAGAAGGAATGCATTTGATTCTATAAAACACATCTTCATCCCTTCAGTCATTAAAGATGATAATCAACTAAAAGGTGTGGATGAGTGGAAAGGTGAATTTGATCAAATGGTCTCTCAGTGTTTGACACACATACAAAATGATGGGGATATTAGCCTTGACAGGTTTCATACTTTGCTTGATGGAATTGTAATACTAGACAATGGATACACCAAATTTGTGGTAGATGTGAAGAACTTGCTTGATAATAGATGGAAGAGTCATCTCACAAATCTTATTGCTACTCGAGAATTCAAATGGCCAAATGATTTGGCAATAAGTAAATGGCAGGAGAAGTATCTGGGCTTGGACGAGGATTGATCATCATCATTACAAGGAAATATTAATCATACAGTAAAGGATTTGCACAGGTCTTAGATGACCACGGGATTTTTACTTGAAGACTAACGGATTGGAGCACATCTTTTTTTAATTATTTCAGTTATGCTTAATTTCATGATTATGTTTTGTTACAAAAAGACATGACCTTTGGTTTGAAGCTTGTTGCCTCTCATATAAATTCAAGAGACCAAGACCAAAAGGGGAGATTAGATGGGAGATAGGAAAAAAAAGGCGAATAGAGATAATGTCTACATTTCAAAAGACCATGATGCATGTATAAAATTTTGGAGAAATCAATGAAAGAACTCTGATTTTGTGGCGTCATTCTAGTTTCAATTATTTGTTGAATTAATTGAAAAATATTGTCAGGTTGTCTCCAAGGTTGATATTTCTTTGTTATTTAAGTTGATATATCAAGTATATACTCAATTTATCAATGAACATTTTCTATACTTGTGTGGTATGATTAATTGGTTCTTTCAAGTAAAGATTAAATCCTTCTAGTCATTCACAGTAACTCGGTAAGTGTCATTTGGATCACTAAAGAAGAACCTGGTAATTACATTCTTGCATGTTTATACAAGTTATAAACTAATATTGGTATGCCAAACAATTAGAATTTCTTCCAAATACAAGCCACTCATTTTAGACTTTCACTCTACTCCATATACCCAACAAGGCACTGGTCTCACCCATTTTATTTATTTAGTCTCATTAAATTCATTCCAAAGCCTTACATCTATTAACTGAACATATTAAATTTTACCTTGATATTGCTTATACAATTCATACCAAATAGGTTTGCATCTCTCCATTTCCAATTGCCATTGTGGAAAGATTGCTTAAGTAGGAAACACACTGTTTAATTATGCTCTACTTGCATAGGTATACCCACCTAGGTCTAGCAGAGCCTTGAGAGAAGAAGGTTTGAATTCATCATTTGGCCTTGTACGTTGGCCAAAAATGTATCAAGAGCTTGGCAACCTCTTGTAGTTTCAAACCAGTGTTTTTGAGACCTAACAGTTTGGCGACTCTGCTGGGGAGTCAACTAAGAATCAGGGCCTTTGTCATAGAGTCAAAAATCTTACATAGACTCTGCTGGGAATAAGAAACTATATAATTTTCTCACTTTTGTATAAGTGAGTGGTGACTCTGAATACAGATATAATACACATCAGAAGGAATAAGTTCTAAAGCTCAAACAATGCACAATAGAAGGTCCCTGTATAAAGGGGGTCCTAGTTATAACAGTAAATGGACACATAAGAATGATAAGGGTAAGAAGGCATCTGATGACATGTGCATGGCAAATAAAGATAAAAAATCAAAACCACATTTTGAGACATATAATTGCTATGATACTTTGACAAATAGCTCAGCTGGAGAACCTCACACACTTGAAGAAAAAAGGAATCCTTTCTAACAGCCAAATCCTTAGAAAGAAGAAGAATTCAAGGCTGAAATTGAGGCTGAAAGGATCAAAAGACAACATGAGTATGATTAGAGAATAGAAGGGAATCAAAATGAGCCTAATGGTAATGAAGTCCTTGAAGAAACTTATGGTTTTATGACTCAAGAAGAATTAAATGCATAGTTGGAGTATGTAAGAAAAGAAATGGAAAGATCAAAAGCAGAATATGAAAAAAGGCTCCAAGAAATTTAAAAACTCCAAGATCTGAAACTACAAAAGGCCCAATTTGATGTTCAGATTTCTAACCTTCCTAAATATGTACCACCCCACAAGCAAGGGAATAATAATGCAGGACCTTTAAATTCACAGAAGACACTTCAAAAGCCATTTGGTAATCAATACAAATCATCAAATCCTCCACCAAGGAATCCATCACAACACCCAAATGCTCAACCACCTCCTGGCCAACAATATATTCCACCACCTCATGTGTCATACAATAATCCATTATACCAATATCAACTTCCCCAAAACCCACCTCCACAACATTACACAACCATGATTAGGAAATTTGACCTTGTAGGATTCCAAATATATCCTTACCCCATGGATAGTAGTTGGAGGGGTCTTGTCCCAAAATTTACAGGAAGTAGTGTAGTCACAACTTAAGAACACTTAAGGAGTTTTAATGCCTTCATTCAAGATCTGGATATGCAATATGAGGATGTACAAATGAGGCTATTTATGATGTCATTAACTGAAGAAGCTAGAGATTGGTTTAATAGTTTACCAACAACTTCTATTGCTTCTATTCAAGAGTTTCATGATCAGTTCCTTGAGCAGTATGGAAATCAGTGTGCACCAGAGTTTGCATTGCATGAATTGGTTAGTATCCAAAAATATCAGAATGAGTTAGTCTATTATTTTAACCAAAGATTCTCTAAAATGCATAATAAAATACCTCCTGGATCTAAGTTAGCAAACCTTGCTGGATTGAGCATTTATCTAAAAGCATTTGATCCAAAGACATGCCATGAGCTTAGAAATAGGTTCCCTAGACATTTAGCTAAAGCTCAAAAAGTAGCATTGACTATTGAAAATAATAGAAAGGTTGTTGGGATGATAAGTAAGAGATATAATCCTAGGGTCCCCCAACAATTCAACAATCCTCTGAATAGACAAGAAAATACATACAAAAATGAGAGGCCGAGGTTACATGACATGCCTTACAATACAAATTGGAAGGATGGAAAGCCTGTGATGGATAGGCCTAAGAATAAAGAGACTCCTGATCCTTTAAAGAAGATAGGAGCATACATGGTGAACAATAATCCTTGGTGTCAAGTTTGTGACTTGCAACACTCCCTTGATCATTGCATTGTTTCTCAATCAGTGCAAGAAGAAGAGATGCTAGAAGAAAATGAAGAAGAGATCATACAATTTATTTAACTTCTCACACCCTTTATCCCATTGAGCAAAGATATTCATCTTCAAAGAAAGAAGGCTATGAATATGATGTTGTTAACCAAAAATACAACATACATATGGTAGAACAACAAGTATTTTCTGATTATGAAGAAAGCAATGATGAACAATACCCTTTTGGTGCACCACCTAAATGCAATATAAGAAGACTGACTGAAGAAGAGATTAAGAAGTTAACCATTGCTGCACTGGAATAGGAAAAAAAAAAAATATTGGTTGAGAAACAAGACAGTAAATGAAGGTGATGGTGTTCCAAGAGGGATATTTGTGAAGGATAAAACACAGAGAGTATTGAAGAAAACATAAAATAAGCAGCCCGATAAGAATGAACAAAGGCATGTTCATAAGGAGGAAAACAAGGAGTTGCATAAGGACAAACAAAAGTTTGAGCAAACAAGTAAGAAGGAAAAGGAGGAAACTAAAGGAGAGTCATTGGAGCAAAAGAAAATGATCAAAACAGAAGGTTCTTCTTTTGACTTCGCACAAGCTTTATCCTTGGTAAAAATGTTTGTCCCATTACTTGAAATGATGAAAATTAAGGAGTATAGGGATAGTGCTATTCAGTTGATATCTAATGGGAATGATAAAAACACAAACTCTGAGAATAAGGGGACTGCTAAGATCAGTAATAAGCAAGAAAAGGTAAATGTCCCTGAGGTTTGTCTAGGTGATGCATTGATAAATCCTCCACAAGTTGACCCATTCGTTACTACATTACTTATAAATAATGAACTGGTGAGGAATTGTATGATAGATTCTGGTGTTGCTATCAATATCATGCCAGTAGGGGTTATGAAACAACTTGGCATGTGGGTGGATACTAATGGTGGAAAGTGCTATGCTATGGATAGCAGACCTGTCCTAGTGGTGGGAGTTATGAAAGATGTAGAAGTTAAATTGGTTGCCTATCCACAAGCAACTTATAATATGGATATAATTGTGATTGATACTCCTCATTTTGGAATGCTTGTGTCAAGGCAGTGGACTGCAGCAGTGGGAGGAAATGTACAATTTGACCTATCCTATGCTACAATACCAGTAAATGGTCAAGAGGTCAAGTTATATAGGGAACCAAGGATGAATCAAATTGTAGACTATGTGCCTCAAGATAACTTAAATTTTTTTTGTGATGCAGACTTAGGGAGTTTCAGAATAGAACCATCTCAGATAGAATTAGTTAATATTGATCCAATTGACAAACATATTTCCAAGAATCAACATGGAGTGTGGAAGATGTATTTCGATGGAGCATGTAGCCAAGAAGGAAATGGAGCAGGGATAGTGTTTATCTCACTTGAAGGCACTACACTCAAATATTCATTTTTACTAACATTTGAATGTACAAACAATATAGTAGAATACGAATCCTTGCTAATTGGTTTGAATATGGCTGTTAAACATAAGATCAAATTGCTAACTATTCTGGGAGATTCTGAATTGATTATTTCACAAGTCAGGTCAAAATATGTTGCGAAACACAAAAGGCTGAAACAATATAGGAATGTTGTATGGGATACAATTGAATTATTTGATGCTTTCTCCATTGAATGGATAGACATGTCAAAAAAATATAATGGCAGATTTTTTAGCTAATGTAGCCCTGAGAAGAGATGATGTCACCTTGGCTAGGGTATCTCAAGTTGAATTTAAAACAAGGCCTATCATCCCTGACAATATATATAGCTGGAAAGTTTTCAATGATGATACTGATCTCTTAAAATTTCTTCATTGTATAGATCAGTATGAAGCTCAGGAGATTGACTTCAATGCTTTTGTGGAGGAAGTAGATGGAAAACAAATTGTATTTGGAAAAGAAGTTGTGTAGCTAAAAACTAACAAACTTCCAAAAGGGCTTGTGGCATTAGAAAGAGTTTTTGATGGGAATGACTAAGCTCTCATGAAGCAGACACAATTTAAAAAAGAATATGTTGAATAAGTCAATCTGGGAACTGAATTAGCACCCAAAAAGGTATATATTGGAAAGAAAATAAGTCCAACAATCAGAAAAATGTTGATTGCATTGTTGAGGAAGTACAAGCATGCTTTTGCTTAGTCTTATGAGGATCTCAAGGCCTATAGGGAAGACTTATTCCAACATGAGATTCCTCTAAAGCTAGATGCAAAACCATTCAGGCAGAAGCAGAGACCCATCAACCCAACTTTGGAGCCTAAAATGCAAGAGGAATTCGAAAAACTTAGAGATGGAGGTATCATTAAGACCATTAGACATTCAACATGGGTCTCAAACTTGGTCCCAATAAGAAAGAAAAATGGGGATATTAGATTATGTGAAATGTTGCCTCCCTCAAAGATAATTACCCTCTCCCAAATATGGAAGCCATACTATATAGAGTGACAGGGTGTGAGTTGTCCATGATGGATGGATTTTCTGGCTACAATCAGGTCAAAGTTAAAGAGTCTAAGTAATATAAGACAACTTTTACTACCCCGTGGGGGACATATGTCTATGTGAGAATGCCATTCAGTCTCACAAAAGCAGGGGAAACCTTCCAAAGGGCCATGGATGTGGCGTTTGCAGATTTAATTAATGCTATAATGGTAGTATACCAAGATGACCTCACTGCTTATTCCAAAAGGGTAGAAGATCATGTGGAACACTTGGATAAGATATTCATTAGAGCTTTGGAATATGGTATCAACCTTAATCCTAAGAAATGTCACTTTTCTATCACAGAGGGTAAACTTTTAGGGCATATTGTGTCAAAAGAAGGAATTAGAATAGACCTTGAAAGAGTAGAATCCATAGATAAAATCCCCATTCCCAAAACTATCAAAGCCATTCAATCATTTTTTGGACAAATTAACTTTGTTAGGAGGTTTGTGTCAAACTTTGTTGAGATTGTTAAGCCTATATCCAAAATGTTGAAGGGAGAAAAAATAGACTAGACTACAAAATCCCTAGAAGCCTTTATATCCATCAAAAAAGCCATCAAAGAAGCCCCTATTCTAAAATATCCTGACTTTACTAAGCCTTTTCAAATATTCTCTTTTGACTCATTTCACACCATAGCAGCTATTATGTTACAAAAGAATGATGAAGGCCATGAGCAACCTGTATCCTTCTTTAGCAAGTCACTGCAGGGGGAAAAATTAAAGTATGATATTATGAAGAAATAAGCTTATGCATTGGTCAAAGCAACAAAAGCTTTCAAACCATATTTAGTTGGAGCCAAAGTAATTGCATATGTACCACATGTAGTTGTGAAGGATATCTTGGTGTAGACAAAAGTGATAGGGAAAAGATGTAGATGGATCAATAAGATCCAAGAATATAATATGGAAATTCAGATCACCAAGTTAGTAAGGGGACAGGGTTTGGCCAAACTAATGGAAAAAACAAACATTGAAGCTAACCAAATCTGTAATGTAGAAAACGAGGATTGTGCAGTTGCAAGCATTGAACATACTTCTTGGTATACAAACATAGTATATTATCTCAGACATATGAAGTTCCCTGAAGGATTGGATGATAATCAGAGGAGAACATTGAAATTACAAGCATCTAAATATGTTTTCATAAAAGGTGATTTGTTTTGGAAAAATAAAGATGGAGTACTATTATTGTGTTTGGATGAATCACATGAAAAAAATGTTTTGAGAGAGATGCATGGAGTGTGTGGAGGCCATTATTCTGCTAAAAAAACATCACATAAGATTATGAGGGTGAGCTATTACTGGCCTAAGGTTTTTAATGATTCCTTTTCATATGTAAGGAGGTGTGAAGCTTGCCAGAAATTCTTAGGGAATATGAAAAATCAAGGAGCCTTACCACTCAGACCATTACAAGTAGAAGCCCCTTTCCACCAATGGGGAATTGATTTTATTGGGGAAATATAGGAAATGTCAAGTGGGGGACATAAATGGATATTAGTGGCTATTGATTATTTCACTAAATGGGTAAAGGAAATCCCAACAAAGGAAGCAAAAAGTAAGGTGGTAATAAATTTCCTAATGGAGAATATTGTAACCAGATTTGGTACACCAGTAAGATCGATCACAGATAATGGGATGTGTTTTAGATCTGATGAATTCAAAAGATTCTGCAACACATATGGTATTATTGTTTCTTATGTTGCCCCCTACCACCCACAAGCAAATGGCCTGGAAAAATCCAACAATAAAAGTATCTTGAAGATCATAAGAAGGATGTTAGATGGAAATAAGAAGGCCTAGGATTCAAAATTGAAAATGGTTGTATGGGCAGACAAAATTACTGTGAAAAAGGCAATTGGAAAGTCTTGATTTGAGTTGGTGTATGTGACACAGGCCAGGATGCCATTGCATAACCTTTTACCAGTTTATAGTTTCATCCTTCAAGAAGATTTAGACATTCCAGAACCAATGGAGGAGAGAATGGAGCAACTCGCAGAGCTTGATGAAATAAGGAGAATGGCTCAGAAGTAGAATGCAAAGCTGCAATCTTAGATGAAGTACCTTTTTGATAAGAAATCCAAGAATAGAAAATTTGAGGTGAGTGATTGGTGTTGATGTGGAATGTTAGATGTCAAGAGAAGGGAAAGCATGGAAAATTTGAAGCCTTGTGGTTAGGGCCCTTTGTTATCACTGGCAAGGGAGGAGATGATTCTTATTATTTGCAGAACATGTCTGGTGAGGACCAAGAATTTCCAGTACATGGGAAATTTCTAAAGCATTTCTTTTCTTGGGGAGTATTAGAGTATTAAGGATTTCCAATGCATGGACAAGTCTTAACAAGCCTCTTAAAATAATCTCTTTCCATGCACAATAGTTTAGGAAATCAGAAAAGGGACTAGGACTTTCTAGTACATGGACAATCCTAGATTTCCCTCATTAATTTTATTTATTTTTTCTTTCCATGTACAGTAGTGTAGGTTCATTTCCATCTCCATTATTTTCCATCTCCATATCCTTATTCATTCCATCCACTCCACCTTCCATTTTTCATATCTTCTAAAATCTTGGTCTACAACCAGAGATTCTGGATTCTTGCAGTGATTGGTAAATCACTCATCCCCAACTCAAGCCACTGTTGGAACCAAAATTTTCATAAAACATTCTAAAGATTTTATTACTTGAAATCAAAAATTCATACCATCATTTTCATAAAAAGTCACTCTATTTCCATCCATGAAGCCAAAATATCCTTTTACCACCATACCACTACCTCATTGAATAACCTACATAGCCCTAACCTCTTACCTCCTTACCATATCCCCTTGCATAATAGCTCACGATAATACAGTAATAGAATCTTACACTATAATCTATCACCTATACCCTTCACTGCTATACCGCGGAAGTTTAGAACTCAGCTCGCGGTAAAGTGGTATAATGAAGTGAAGTGATAAAGATGACACTGCTATACTGTGAAAGGGTAGAACAAGACCCATGGTAGAGTGGTACACAGGTGAATACTAATAAGAAGAGACACCGCCATACCGCGGAGGGTTAAAACATAGCCTGCAGTAAAGCGATATACAAAGCAAAGTATTAAAAGGACACTGCGGTACTGCAGGAAGGAGAAAGGTGGTCCGCGGTATAGTATGAACTAAGGGTACACCATGGTACCAAAAAAAAGACAAAGGTGATGCGCGATAGTGCAGTATACTAAGGCATGGTAACAATATGTTCTGCAGTACCGCAGGGGGGGAAAGTGATACAAGGTGATGCGGTAAGCAATCGTTGAAACATTTAAAGTAGGATAGTCACATCAATCAATATCGAAATATGAAATTGAGCTCAATATAAAAGATTTGAATGATGATAATTTATGATTCAAGAGTTAATGTGGCTTGGTGTGGAAATAAACAAAGTAGATTGAGATTTCTTTTTCATAACAACAGAGACTAAGTGTAGACGAGCTCGAGGTGCGGAAGTGAAAGGAATTCTCCAAGGCAAACTATATTTTGGGTAAGCTCTATTCACTACTCATTGAATTTATAACAATGGTGCCAAATAAAGCAGTAGGAGCTAAGAAAGATGAAGATAAATCTAGTAAAACCTCTTTATAATCACCATTACTTGCTTTATTGCCCAGTTTAGTAGATAAGGGTCCAAAAAAGGTCTTCATAGATTTAGCTCAGGGGTGTAGGGACCCTATTATTCCTCAATCTAGGTGGAATTTGTACTAGTATTTTTATAGGAATAGAAATGACAAGGTCCCGACATCAAACCCATGCACCCTTGACTTGACCAAATTGATATTTCCAATTTTTTTCATTGACATCAAGCTGATGAAAGCCTTGGCGAATAGATACCATGCCCCAACAAAGATTGATAGGCTCCCAGATGGAGGGTGTTTAGTAGATGTTTCAAGGGAAGCCATTATTAATTATTTCAACTTGAACAAACAAGCTGTTACAAAAGTGAATTTGGGAAAATTGGAATAGGAGTAGAAAAGGTTAGGGAGAACTTATAGGAGTGATGAGCTTCACCTGCACATGAAAAGGGGTGATAATAACAAAATACTTCCCATCCCCTCCTCAAAACTAGAGCCTTTCCCAATGTATGATTTTTAGGTTTACTTCAAGAACACATATCATGCATTGTGTCAAATTCTTGGGATAGATATAGAGGACAATATGTCAGTAGGATTGATGAGGATGGCTATAATCATTTAGCATCTAGAGTCATATGTGGAGTTTTATTTTGCATATGTGATTGAAGAACAAATACACGAGGGCTTGTTACAGATCAAAGAGGCTAAGGCTCCCATGTCTTTCAGAAAATATTCTTTGTTATGTCATTTGATTTTGTATCAAAATGAAACAAAATGGACTAAAAGGATGAAATTATGCACACAAGAGAGTGGAGTTAGACACCCTGTACAAAATTGGTGACATATTTGTGACAATAGGTGCACTGAATGTGATTTTGTTGTGTTTAGAGATGATTTTGTTGTTAGAATAATTAATGCCCTTGGTTTTTCAACACCAAGGTTGCCACAATCTTTGATGGATGTAATGAGGCCAATGCAATATAAGCCAAACCAGGGCTATACTCATAATTATGCTTATTGGTTCCTTATGCCACAACATACTATTATCAGGGTGTACGGTTGTGACCAAGCACCACATATTTTACCAAAATTTGTACCTGCTAGAATATGCTTTTTGGAGTTCATGTGGCAGATGCTCTGGATGGAGCATGATTTAATGAAGAATCAAAGAAAAGGCACTTTATTGCCTGATTTAATAGTGTTTGCAGAGTTGTCTATTGGATCAAACATGTTAGAAGAGGTACATAGATTCATGAGAGTCAATTATCCCCTCAAGTCCAGAAAAGAAAGAGTATGTGACCCAGAGGGTCACATTAATATGGTCAGAATGACTTTGCTAACAAAAAGGGCCATAACTCATGCATTTGACCTTGAGGAGGATGGAATAAGGAACTTGGTATATTTTGATGATGTATTTCAAAGTAGAAATAGATGGATAATGATGATGAGGTGGGAAGATTAGAAAAAGGAGAAGAATAAAACTTTTAAAGGGTTTTTTGCTAATGAACCCAATCTTCTCAAAAGGATGCAAATGATCCTTGGAAAATTTGATGAATTTTATAAAAGGGCTCAAGATGAGGGGTTAATTCCACTTCCTGCACCCCAACAACCATCACACAAAGCATCCACATCTCATACACTACCCCCATCACTTGCACATCCATCCCCTTCGTCTCCCACACATGAACCCCAGGCCAAGAAAAAAAAGGTTGAATCATTAGTTGATTATGGCTCTAGTGATGATGAGGAGCAAGAAGTAGTATTGACTCTGACTGAAATGAAGGAGGTGGGAGAGCAACAAAAAATTCAAGAGGCCCATGATCCAAAAATTAGAATATCAGAGGAAGTTGATGAAATTTAGGATGATGAGAGGGTAGTTTCCTCTCTAAGGTTTATGGAGGATGACAGTTTTATTCACACTAATGAATTTAAAGATTTTTGGATCAAGATGAAAATGAAACATTTTGATGAAAGGTTAAAGATCAATCTCATAGGAGTAGATGATGCAAAGCAGGCTGAAGTTCAAGCCCAAACATTCACAGAATTGAATATTGATAATATCAATGTTACCCTCTAGGAAGCAAGAGAGTTAGTACTAAAGAGTGACATGCTGATCATACCATGGATGGAGTTATCTAAGGTATTTCTTTTGGACCAGATTAGAGCACAAGATGATCCAATGTTAGTTGTAGAGTTTGACTCAAAGGAAGGTGTATCAGGAACAGGGTATAACCCTACCACTCAAACCCTTGCCTTATGGACAAAGCAAAAGATCACAAGGAAGCCCAGACTCTTAGATGTGGTGCAAGAAATGAGGGGGTAATCCATGGTGAGGAAAATGAAGGATACAACTCCTACAGAGGTTGCAACCATAACTATTACATCATACTACAACAATGAGAGGGGATGAGATAGTTGTTTATCACCTGCCTATTCAAACTAAAGACCCACAGATACAACAGATGAAAGAAGAAATTGATAAGCTGAGGAAGAACAATATTGAAGATGCCAAGCATCACATCCTGGATACCTTGAGAAAAATATTGGAGCATAGAATTGAGATATTGAAGGAAAAGATAGGTGGATTACATGAGAGCTTTAGCAATGTGGTTAAAGCTTTGGAATAGATAAGTGCTAATTCCCCTATCCTAGAGGAACTCCAGAAGAGGTGGTATCCCACTTATCACATTCTAACTACTTTCTCCAAGGGAACACAAAGGGATCTAGGTGCCCCTCCAGGACTCAAGCCTACTCAGGAAATGGTGAAGGGGGTAATTGATGAGAAAAAATATTTAATAGATATAAAGAAGAAGGTGGAGAATAAAAGGAATGCATTTGATTCTATAAAACACATCATGAACCCTTTAGTCATTAAAGTTGAATGTTGATGGTGTTTTTTGCATAGCAACAACTCAGACATAATATGATATTCTATCTCTCTTGAAAGGTAAATCTCTATCAGCAAGCCTCAAGAGATAACCCTAATGTCTCTAATGTTAGGTCTTGACAATGCAAAAACAACTCGATGATAAATGTGAAATTTTTGGTAATCAGAAAGGGACCTTACAAACAAATTATGAATCTCAGAAATTATTAGATTTTGCAATATGATGATACTTGAAATCCTAAATTTAAACAAAATGATAAAAGAAATAGAAAAAGATGAGGGTTTAATAAATATTTCTAGGATTAAACTACTCCTAAGACCAACAATGCAAATGATGAAATACTTGAAATGGACCAATCCGTTAAAACTAATTCCTACTAAACCTAGATTTTACCTGTAATTTTACAAAAATAGTGCAATATTCTAAGGCATTAAAGATTTTCAAATCATAAGACATTCATTCAAGCCAATCCTATTTTGTAATTGAAGTGAACAAACACTCACAATTGAACTAAGCACAGTAAATATAAGGTCTAGGCTAACTTTACACAACTCACAATCAACCAGTTGCTAAAGGTATGGACCAGGGATTGCTACAAACACTTCAAGCATCAAACCATAAACACCATTGAATCATATCTAATTCTAAATCTACCATATATCAAATATTTTCAAAGCAATCTCAAAAGATAGAACAACAAGAACCATGCAAGAGAAAGAGTAGAAACAATTCCAGTATTCTGTGTTACAACACTTTCTTCAAAATAAAACTAACTCCTAGCTCTAACTCTTGCTCTATCACTTAATTTGCTCCAGAGTCTAACTATCTAGCCCTTGCAAACGAGGCGAAATGCCCTATTTGTAGAAGTTCTATGCTATGTCCAATGCATGCAGGAAACAAAAAGAGAGATAATGGGAAGCACAAATTTTGATGTAGTCACTCATTGGCTCACCCTTTGTCTTTATCTTGATCCAATTTATTGATCACCTTAAGAAAAATATTCTCTAGGTCGGCCAAAGGTGGAGTAATTAATACTTTAAACCTTCTCTCAATGGATTTAATCTCCTCCCTTGATTTCTTGACAACCTTATCTCATTCCACCTTGAGATCTTGATATTTTTCCATGACAACAATATAGGTGGATGCATCATCTAAATGGTGGGTTGTGATTGGACCATCATCAATTGGGGCATAAACTACATTCTACCACTTCCTTAACAGCTCAAGGGCCAAATGCTTCGGTGCAAATTTCTTCCTCCCAATCATGATCTCAAAGAATGAAATGCATTTATTGTAAATATCATTTAGTAAACTCCCTACCTGCTGACCTCGCTTATGAATATTCTTCAAAACCCTTTGTTTGATTTGTAGGGCCTCATACCACTCCCAAGGTTCTAAAACCTTTGAAGAGGGAAAGATTCCATCACTTACCAATTTCTCCTCAGTATAATCCATAATGGTTTTTGTTTTGTGCAAGAGAAGTTCTACATCAGTTTTATCTTGTCCCAACACATTCTTCAGCCACTCAAATGACCTATGTGCATTTGCACAAGTTGACACAATCTCCTTAATCATGTTATCTCCTCTAAGTATCACTCCTTGTAACCATTCATGAGTAGCCTATGTGGAAGTCTTCATCTTCTCAAGCTCAATGAATTCCTCTTTAGGAAACAATACTTATACACATCATTCAATTGTTTCTACAACCTCTCCTTTTCCTCTGTTTCTCTATCCAATCTTCTTAGAATAGCCTGAGAGGATTCCTGTAACTCTTCTTTCTCTCGATCCTTGCTTGTAGGCCCCAAGTTTATTGTCTAAATGGTGTAATCTGGAGGGACTATCTCACCCTTGCTCTTGTCTGTTGCAGGAGTAGCAATGTGGATTATTTTGTTATCTGCCTCATCCCTAGTGATCTTAGAAATCACCTTATCCTTCTTCTTTGCTTTCCCCTTTCCAATGTTGGCTAATAGTTCATCCCAGTTTGGAGGAGTGTCATCTATAACTATCTACTTTCTCTTCAATCTCCCATTGAGCCAACTAGGAATAGGGACATCTGACTGGTTTTCATCTTGCTTCTCCTATTCTGGTTGACCTAAGAAAGAATCAACATTCAAATCTTGCACTGCATGAACTTCTTCACCCTTATCCTCCCTCTTATCTTCCTATTCTCCTCTAGATTCTAATTTTGTTCTTGATCAAGTGTCTCTGTTATCACTTGGATTGGAGAGGGAGTTCTTCCATATGCTTCTTCTTTTTCCATAGTTTTCCCTTCTTCATCACCAATAGGTGAGTCATCATATGACACCAAGGAAGACTACAAGATATTTCCAATCTCTATCTCTGCACTATGAAGATCTCCATCCTTGAATTCTTCTTCATCTTCACCCTAATGGAAATCATCAATAGTAGTCTTCGTTGACTTCTTTTCTTCATTATGCAACTCTTGACTTGAGGGAGGGGCAGAAGTGTCTTCTTGTTGTGGCAAAGCAGAGGAAATTATAGGAGCACCTTCTTTCACCACACTTTCTTTAGGAGGAGTTCTATCTCTCCTGGTATAGACTTATGTCTTTTCCCCAGAACTCTCAACATCTATTAATTGTGGTCTTGTTTCCTATTTTCCTTGTCCTTTAGGGGGCTCATTCTATTTTCTTGATGTTCTTGCCACCCTTCTCCTTTTGGGAATAGGAGCATCATCTTTCTTCCCTTCCTCTTCATGCTCCTCCTCTTGAGCAAATGTCTTTTCTTTAGAGGAAGTGTTCGTCTTCTTGGCAATAGGCTTCCTTTTCTTTTCTTTTTCAGCCTCTACTTGGACACCTTTGATTTTGATCTTGAAGGGAGAACTTACCTTTTCTTTTCCATGTGAGTCCTTCTTATCCTCCTTAGAAGTGGAGTGAGATTCTAAGTTCCCCATCAAATCGTAAGTGTATTGCTTCCCTTCACTGTGTAGCTCCCAAATCTTGTGCTTGATCCATAATTTAGTGTATTTAATCACATGAGCATTGATTTTCTCCAATTATGTCTTCTCTTCTTCTAGGCAGTCAATCTCACCAACGGACCTATCCTTGATTGGCTCATAATCATGGCTTTGTATCACCTCCCCATCATCATCAATCTGATCAGGGATGGACTTGATGATATATAATCTGATCAAATTGGCTGGCAACCTAGAGAACTTCTTCCTTCTAACCTCAAATTTATCTTTATAGTTAGCCCAATAATCCTCAATATCATATTTGTGCCTGAAGTCTCTGCTAGCTTTCTTTTGTACACCCCCTGTTCTATCAAATCTAGACCTCTTAGATTGGAATGCTAAACCAAGAGTTCCCATCTCTTCTTCAGAGGAGTGTGTTGTGATTAGGGAAGGGAAAGCCTCATGGCCTCCTATTCTCAATGGAAAATCAGTGTCAAAACCAGTTTTATGCATGTCTTTCTTCACAATAGCATCAAAGTCAAAGATTTTCCTAGTAACTTCTAAGAGTATGATGTGATCAGTTGGGTACCTAGGCAATCTGTGAGGAGATCTCTGAAAACCATCAATCCTTATGTAGGAGAAGGTGGGAAACTTTATGAACCATGGTCCAAACTTCTGGATCAACTCCCTGGCAGCATCAAAAATCCTCACATGCTCTACTCCTTGGAGTAACCTTGTAGTGTACATGGTGAATGGATCATTCACCCTTCTGTAGCTAGAACTACCCAAATGCAGTTGGGGGTAGACCTAATAAAACACATCTTGGCCGAAAACTCCTCGAGTGCTCAATCCTTTGTATGGATGGAATCTTGTCAAGGCATATATCAAGTAGGATTTTATGGTGAAGCTCTTGGTCTGCAATATATTGCACAACTAATCATGAATCATAGCACTGATTATGCCTACCCAATGATAGTCTACATCTTGTTCCATTCTCACTATCATATAAAACATCCAACTTTCAAATACCCCTACACTCTTCAAACCTATCACTCTGCTAACAAGAGTGATTGCATCATAGTATTGTGGCCTGAATTTGGCCTTGAACAATTGGTTTGGCAACTTGGACATATGTGCCTTAGGTTTCTCCAGCGAAGAGTTGATAACCTATAAAGACTTGTTTGTATATTTGGTAGATTACTTCTTGGCTATTTCAATATCAAACTACACCACATGTGATCTGTTTGGCATATCAAAGGTTTGGGCCACTGAAATAGGAGAAAATTTTGCAAGAACCCTACCTTGTGGGCTGATTACTCTCTATGTGCCTGGATCATAATGTCTGGCGCATTCTAGAACCAACTCATAGCACTGCCAACCCAGAGCTCAGGAACCTTCTTGCCAATAGAGGAGGATCCTACCCTGCCATCCTTGCCTTGAATTCCTCATAATCCCACCTTTCCACATTTGTATCAGTCACCTCTGACAAGATGGGGGCTAGCTTGCTCTCAAGAATCTTTCTCTTCATATCCAATTTGATCCTTTTAGCCTGTGAGATAGAGGATCCCTCAACATCAGTATCTATTTGTTTGCCCTTGACTTTGTTGGCAATTGTCTTGCTTGATTCAGCCTGCACTCAACAAAAGATCACAATAAATTTCCATTACATCATAAAGACCGGGAATAGCCCATCACAAACAACTTATTCATCAATCAAATAAGCCAAAACAATGATCAAAACCCCTTAAAACATCATAAAGCATAGTTTCTTAAAAGCTTGGGATTTTCACCCCTTCGTGGAAATGAAGCCAGGAGGGAATATCGGGGATTTCCAAGCCAGATGGATTTTAGCGATGAAGGCACAATAATCACTCAAAAAGTCACTCAAATAACATTATAACCCCATAGACAGCATCATTCATCCTTTAACTATTAAAATCAATCATGAGATACAAAAATGATTCATCATTAATGCATTCATCACTACAAATCTTCATGTTTGGCAAATTTTTGGGGATTTCCATCAGGTACAAAAATCCACGAAACTAGCATGGTTTCACATTTTTTCGGGAAAATGAAGAAGTGATGGAAATTCGAGGTTTTCCTTGGGTAAAGAAATTTTGCGAAGCCTTCGAAATCTCGAAAGTCTTGATTTCATAATGTTTTCACCCAAATTGATCAAATGATCACAAATTTGGGGATTTAGGCTTGAATGTTGTTTGCCTCAAATCATTGATTGATGGACTCAGATTCCTAACTCATCCAAGGGAAATTCGATTAATATTGGAAAAGAAACTAAAGATCGAAACCCTAGGATTTCGCCGTAAGCACCCTGACTCAATTCCAATTCATACACCCTTTCAACTAGACCATGATAAAATCCTCTAAGATCCTTAAAGCAAGGGGCTATCGAATGCAAGTGCAAAATAAAAGGTTCAAATTAACCCAAGTCATTAGTTTATTGAAATCAAGGAACCCTAGATCGAAATAAAGTATATTGAAATCACATACAGGGTCGAATTCTCGGGTTAAGCCCAACAATGGCCAACACTATCAATCTAATAGAAGGAAGGTGACATCAAATTCAAGGAAGGCATCAAAGAGATTGATGGGTAACCCTAGTTTAATTCCAAACCCTCAAGCACGCCAAACCCAAACTCAACACATGCTTACGACACCATAAACCATTCATATTCATCAATTGAAAACAAAGGCACCGTGCACACACCATGGATGAAGCCGAATTCAAGATAACAACCATTGGTAACAAGCTTCAATTCACATGTAGACAAAAAACAACACCAAAGGAATGCCACCAAAGCCAAAAATTCAAAACTTCAATACCAAATCACAAGCAACACCTCAAGGATTGAGCTTTTCCAACTTGATGCACAACAATTGATACCAATTTTCAGCATAAAAACTCCCAAAATCCATTAAACAAAAACTGCATAATCTGTACAATCAAGCATAAATGAGCTAACAAGACAACCCAAGACAAGCTTCGGGGATCCGAGGAGGTGAAGGAATTTCGAGGATCTGAAGGCCTGAGGGAATTTTAGGAAATTCTGGCAGACACAGAATTCCACGAAGAGTCAGAATCTCCAAAGCACGCTACAAAATATTCCTCGTCGGGTATCCAAGGTATGAATGGAAATCGGGGAAATCCTCCTAGGGGTAAATTCCTGAAACTAGTGAAAAACCCAAAAACACTTGAAAACTTAAGATTTTCAAAGAATGACTTCAAGGGATCATTTGCATGAGAAAATTAAACATTCAAGCACATCCCAAAGTAGCCATATTTCATAGTCAAAGGATCAAAAAGCACCAAAGGCTAAAGCAAGAGAGGGTCCCTTCTTTCAGTGGGGCATGTGTACGAAAATTGCACAACAAATGGTGACTCCTTTTGGGGAAATGCTCCAGAGAATTTCTATGAAAAACTAGAATCAAGAACCCAGAATCTCTAGTTTCAGTCCTTACATTAGGTCACCCATTTGACAAAGCTTCAGAATTCATAGGCAAGCAAACCTTTCCTATACCAGGGTCAAGGTGTGTGCACATGCATTCATTTCCCTTTCCTTAGTTACAGCAAGGACCAAACATGGTCTGACTAGGCTACATAAAGATTCTAACTCCAAAAGCATCCTAGATATAGCCTCGCTACCAGTTAGGCATCCGCAACCCGAATGAGGTTATCGTTGTGGTCCTCCCAAGCATAGCTCTACTGCCAACTAGGCGTCCATATCCCTAGTAGAAATACTAGGATACTTCTGATGAGGTAAGTATTTCTTTTTATTTTCAAGATTATCTTTTCTCTTTTTTTTTAATATTCTTTTAAAATTTCTTTAACTTTCCTTTTCACCTTGTAAGCAATGAAGCCTGTGGTCAATAGCAATTCCTCTCTCTGAGATAACGTGTCCCAAGATTTTTCCTTCAGTAACCCCAAATATGCACTTCTTTGGATTAATCGAAATGCCAAACTCTCTACACCTTTGAAACACTTTGCACAAATCTGCTATGTGGTCACCTCTCTTCTTGGAAAAACTGTCAAATCATCCATATAAATAATTATGCATTTACCAATGCTGTCCTAAAAGGTGATATCCATAGCTCTTTGGAATCTGGCTCCAACATTGATCAGCCCAAAGGGCATTCTTATGTAAGCAAAAGTTCCCCATTTTGTAGTAAAGGCAGTTTTATGCCTATCCTCATACTGCACCATAACCTAGTTATATCTAGAGTACCCATCTAGAAAGGACATCATTTGAGATCCATTGACAATCTGAAGCACTTCATCCAGTGAAGGGACTGGATAGTTATCTTTTTCTGATGCCCTATTGAGGTTCCTGAAATCAACGCATAATCTGATCTCTCCATTTTTCTTTCTCACTAGGACTAAATTTGCAACCTAGGTTGAATGTCTTACTAGAAATATAATACGAGTTGAAATAAATTTTTGCACCTCCTTTTGAATTATTGGCTCCAACAAGGCATTAATTGGCTTTTTCATTTTCGTTTGCCTAAAAGGTCTTGCTCCTAGCTTGAGGGGGATGGTGTGTGTAATAATTGAAGTATCATATGTCTTCAGATCTTTGTAGCTCTAGGCTATCACATCCTGATATGTATGTAGGGCATCAATAATTCCTTTTCTTTCTTCTGGAGTACATACCTTGCCAATGAAGATATTCTTGATATCATATTGAGTTCTCATATTGTAAGTGTCACATTGACCACTGATGGACTCCTTAGCATCTTGCTTTTGATCTTTGACCCTATCAAGATCAAAAATCCTCTCTAGTTGCACCATTCCCCTCATAATAGTATTAGTATTCAAATTGATGACCCCTTCTAAATCCATCTTTACTTCCTGGGGTTCAACTTCATCAATGATCTATGAAGTAAAGACATCTGAGCTTGTGATAAAATCCAAGATATGCTTGTCATCTTCAAATACTTGAAATTTGGTCACATTGTCAAGTACTAAAGTTATTGGAGTTAGCTCCACCATAAACTTCTTCAATCCAGAAAGGGACAAAGGTTGCAAGGTACTAGCCACCTGAGCCAAAGAGTCTACAGTTTGGTTCTTATTGTGAGGTATCAACTGGATGTTAAAAACATCAAATCCTTCAATAAGGTCCCATACTCTATGCCTATAATTGGTCATCCATCTATCATGGCATGAATATTGCTTCCTAACTTACTTGACCACTAACTTAGAATCTCCAAATACTTGCAAAGTCCTAACCTTCTTTCTCAGTGCCATGAGAAATCCATGAATCGGAGCCTCATATTCAACTACATTATTGGTAAAATGAAATTGAAGTCTATGAGTAGCAAAATAAGTTTTACCTTTAGGGCTAATCAACTCAAATCTTGCTCCAGCACCTTGCTTCAACTTGGATCCATCAAACCTCAATGTCCAATAGCCAGCAGTTCTAGATCCTTTTGTTGTACCTTTCGTATTACTAATGTTGGATGGTTCTTCAGAAGGCATCACCTTCTTTCCTTTGGTTTCATCTTGAGTTTCTTGTATATTAATTCTAACTGCTGGAGTGGGGTTAATGCACTTTTGTACCTATTCTACTATTTTTTGGCACAAGCAACATTCCTATTCTAAGTGAGAGGCGTTGTGAACTCTACACCAATTAGGTAAAAGTAGTTCTTCAAAATTCATTCCTCTACCGAGATGAATCTGATCTTCTATACATTTCTGGATGAATTCTTGAAAATTGTCTAGTAAACTGAGTTGGTTATCTTTAGGATCATCATCTTCAATTGGTTCCACCAGGGCTCCAGTACTACTGGATTCTGCTATAAGATCAATAGGCGTTGTATGCAACATAAGAATTTCTTCTGTATTTGACTCTTCAACAGGGGCTGCCAACACATAATTACCCATGCTTACCTCTGATATTAATATTTCTTTTGAAGTATTTTGATATTCTGTGATCACATATTCCATTGTAGGCTCCCTTTCAATCTTGATCTAATTTGGCACTCCCTTCCAAGGAAGCCACATGTGGGATTGATTGGTTGATACATATCCATTCAAGGCCTTAGTAAAATCTCTTCCCAAAATCAAACCATAAGTGTCAGGTATATCTGCTACCTGTATATTAATGACTTGTTGAATTCTGGGGTCTGAGGCAATTTGCATAAGGATCATGTTTAATTCCCCTACCACATTAACCTCTGTTTTATCCAGTTGAGTAACCTTCTTTTGAGAAATAGTAGGGGTAATTCCTAAGGCTCTACAGACAGTGAAGGGAATTACATTGGTGGAAGCACCTGAATCTAGCAAGCAATTGTGCAACTTCTTTCCAAATAAATGAATAGAAATCAGAAATGGAGGATTTTTTGTTCTGCCTTGGAACAATATTAGGGGAGTATCAACTTGAGCAACTTGACTTTTATCTTTTTCTTTCCCTTTATCTCTAGGTTGTGTTTGAACTTGTCCCTAATCTTTTAATGTTTTAGGACTAGAAGCTTTATTAGTATTCCCACCAACTAATCTCTCTTGTGACACCGAATTTATACTGTAAGCTCCTAGAACTACATTTCTAATAGCAGGTACTCTCAACAGTTCAAATGCATAAAGTCTTACCTTTAGTTTCTTGAGTTCTTCTACAACATACACCACCAGTTGCTCAGTGTTCATGTCAGTAGGAGCCTCCTTGAGATATTCCACCACCTTATCTTTGCTTGCTTCAGTACCCTTTCCTTTTGATGTCCCAGCTTGTTCCTATCCTTCATTTGACAAATATTGGTTAGGCACATGTGGATATGTTGGATTATTGCTAGCATTAGGATCTGGAGGTATGGTGAAATTTTTTGGAGGGATGGAAGTGGTGAAAGGTCCTCCAGCCTGTAGAGCTCTAGTGGGCCTATCTCTTAAATCATATTTCTTGATTGGCCTTTAGAACACCTGCACCTCTTCAACATAAGTTTCTTCTCCATCCAAGGGGCCATTATAATTCTTAGTGCTTTCATTGAATAACTATGTAATCTCATCTCCATTGCATACTTGATCTGCCTCCTCTTCCTACTTACCTAACTCTTCTTTAGGTCCATTTTCCCCACTTTGTGGGAAAGGAGCATGATTCAACACCAACACAGGTGATTCATAAGGAGTAGATGGTACCAACTCCTGGTTACTTGCGTTATTCTCCACCTCATACTAAAAAATAGAAGCAACCGTCTGGAACTCAGGACACTCTAACTCATAATGTTGACTTATCTTATGGAGCCTACACCAGCCTAATAAAGAAGCTTCAACTAGATACACACCATTTGAAGTCTTCTCTTGATTAGTTGGCTGATCCAATGGGGTAGGGACACCTCCATTGTTAGGCCTCATGTTCCAGGTTCTATTCTACCTAGGTGGTTGTCTCTATCGAATCCTTGTCCACTTTGTTGTCCTCTATCAAAGTTTTGACCATAAGCCTTCCCTCTTTCAAAGTTCTACCTCCTTTCAAAATGTTTTCCTCTGTCAAAGTTTTGTCCTTGTTGAGGCTCCCAAATTTCTCTATTGTGATTAGCCTGCATACTCCTTTGAGTAGCGTGGAGTTGACTATTTTGATTTCTCAGATAAGTGACCTCCATGTTCAGCTTCTTTACTTGTTCGATCAGTTCATCCAACCTCTCCCTATCAGGATTACTCTATGAAGTTTGGTTCACACTATTTTGAGGATATCTTGTTGCTGCACTAGAGGTCAGTGACTGGTTCAATACCTCTAAATTCTACAAATATGTGGGAAAACCAGGCTGGGGTTGTGGATGGAGGGGTTTATTAGCACTTTGTTGAGGATAATTAATCATCGGTGGGGCTTGATTTATAGGGGGTCCTAGATGAGGGACTAGGGGAAACTGAGGTATTGGATTCATAATAGGGGTATGGTTGGTAAGAGCCTGATTGAGAGCTTGAACTTTCCCCAAGTGAGCAATGGGTCCTAATGATGGTAAAGGCCCAGATAAGTGTTGTCTCAAATTAGTAATAACCTAAACAACTTCTGTGTATGCGTCAAGCAAAGTGGTTGGGGGGTTAGGTCTCCACTTCATGAATGTAGCTATCAAGCTATCAAGACCCTCATAATAGACCTCTAAAGTCATGGCATCATCTATAACATAGGGGCTCTGCAACCTACAACATAAGGAGTTAGGTCCAGATAAGTGTTGTCTCAAATCAGTACTAACCTTAACAACTTTTGTGTATGCGTCAAGCAGAGTGGTTGGGGTGTTAGGTCTCCACTTCATGAATGTAGCTATCAAGCTATCAAGACCCTCATAGTAGACCTTTAAAGTTGTGGCATCATCTACAACATAGGGGCTCTGCAACCTAGTATATGCCTGATGGAATCTATTATTAAAAGACCCTATAGGCTCATTGACTTCCCTCTTGACTTTAGTAAACTGCAAATAGAGCTCATTAGCACTAATAGGAATTTTGAACTTTTGCAGGAACATAGTATCGAGTTCAATCCAATTATGAATAGATCCAGCAGGTAAATGATTATACCAATAGAATGCATCTTCTCCTAAGGAATAAGGAAAGAACCTACATGCAACATCCTCATGGTTAATTCCCCTATCCCTAAGACATGTCTAAAAAATCATGATGTGTTCCTCTGCAGTTCTATTAGGATCATTAATATGGAACTTAGAGCAAAAATGCTCAGGGTTCTTGGGCATAACATTATAATTGTTGAAGGATAATGAAGATTGATTGTTAGCCAAGAAATCCATTGGTGGAGGTGGGGGTGGTAAAGGCTGATTTATGGCTGGTTGAGGTTGTTGAAAGGGGAAGGCCTTAGAATCAGATGAATATGGACTTGATGAAGATGAGGATGAAAGAGATGATGGAAGTGGTTGGGTGGATGGTGAGTCTCCCCTTCTTTTGGTCCTTCTTGACCTAGTAGGAGCATGCAACTCTTGAAATTACTCCTCTCTTGGATTAGATCTGGTTCTTCTTCGAAATCTTTTAGGAGAAATGGTAGACAAAAATTGATCCAACTTGATTATTCAGGCCCTCCTTCTAGCACCAATTTGTTGATGGTTTTTTCTGCACAACAACTCAGACATAATATGATATTCTATCTCTCTTGAAAGGTAAATCTCTATTAGCAAGCCTCAAGAGATAACCCCAAGGTCTCTAATGTTAGGTCTTGACAATGCAAAAACAACTCAGTGATAAATGTGAAATTGCTGGTAATCACAAAGGGACCTTAAAACAAGTACTGGATCTCAAAAATTATCAAATTTTGCAATATGATGATACTTGAAATTCTAAATTTAACCCAAATGATAAAAAAAATAGCAAAAGATGAGGGTTAAAGAAATATTTATAGGATTAAACTACTCCTAAGACCAACAATGCAAATGATGAAATACTTGAAATGGACCAATCCCTTAAAACTAATTCCTACTTAACCTATATTTTATCTGCAATTTTATAGAAATAGTGCAAACTTCTAAGGCATTAAATATTTTCAAATCATAAGACATTAATTCAATCCAATCCCAATTTTCAATTGAAATGAAAAAATGCTCACAATAAAACTAAGCACAATAAATATAAGGTCCAGGCTAACTTTACACAACAACTCACAATCAGCTAGCGGCTAAAAGTATGGACTAGGGATTGCTACAAACACTTCAAGCATCAAACCATAAAAACCATTGAATAATATCTAATTCTAAATCTACCATATATCAAATATTTTCCAAGCAATCTCAAAAGATAGAACAACAAGAACCATGCAAGATAAATCAACACAAGAAAGATCACCAAGGCACAATGTCTTCACTTGTATTGAATCACCCAAGAGTAGAAACAATTCCAGTATTTTGTGTTACAACACTTACTTCAAAATAAAACTAACTCCTAGCTCTAACTCTTGCTCTATCATTTAATTTTCTCCAAAGTCCAACTATCTAGCCCTTGCAAATGAGGCGAAATGCCCTATTTATAGAAGTTATATGCTATGTCAGCCCAAATAGGGTTACAAAGATAATCGACCACAAAACAAATTGGCCAAGAAAGTTTCTAGAATAACAACATTTTTCATTTAATGCTTGGGACTCTTCCAGGTCGGCCTGGATTCTCCAATGCAGCTTAGTCCAATGCATGCAGGAAACAAAAGGAGAGATAATGGGAAGCACAATTTCGATGTAGTCACTCATTGGCTGGCCCTTTGTCTTTATCTCAATCCAATTTATCTTGCACCTTAAGAAAAATCTCCTCTAGGTTGGCCAAAGGTGGAGTAATTAATACATTAAACCTTCTCTCAATGGATTTAATCTCCTTCCTTGATTCCTTTGACAACCTTATCCCATTCCACCTTGAGATCTTGATATTTTTCCATGACAACAATATAGGTGGATGCATCATCTAAATGGTGGGTTGGGATTGGACCATCATCAATTGGGGCATAAACTTCATGCCGCCACTTCCTTAACTACTCAAGGGCCAAATGCTTCGGTGCAAACTTCTTCCTCCCAGTCATGATCTCAAAGAATGAAATGCATTTATTGTAAATATCATTTAGTGAACTCCCTACCTGCTAACCTCACTTATGAATATTCTTCAGAACCCTCTGTTTGATCTGTAGGGTCTCATACCACTCCAAGGTTCTGAAACCTTTGAAGAGGGAAAGATTCCATCACTTACCAATGTCTCCTCAGAATAATCCATAATGGTTTTTGTTTTGTGCAGGAGAAGGTCTACATCAGTTTTATCTTGTCCCAACACATTCTTCAGCCACTCAGATGACCTATGTGCATCTGCACAAGTTGACACAATCTCCTTAATCATGTTATCTCCTCTAAGCATCACTCCTTGTAACCATTCATGAGTAGCCTGTGTGGAAGTCTTCATCTTCTCAAGCTCGGTGAATTCCTCTTTAGGCAACAATCCTTTAGGAGCCACCTTCTACCCTAGTAGCTTCTATAAATTAGATGCTGTACAATTTAAAGTTATTATCATTCAATTGTTTCTGTAGCCCTCCT
>VDFB02047537.1:0-14614 GCA_007258455.2 Sequoia sempervirens
AAATTCACACAAGTGTTCAACATTCCTTGCTGAAGGATCTCAGCGGCAAAGCCTTCGGGGAAGATGTCTAAGCAAATGAAGGAAAATTCGGTGGCGAGGGTGTGTAGGTCAGACCTCACTCAGCAAGAACATGATAGTATATGGAGTGTAGGTAATAGAGGTTTGCAAAAGAACTTGCTCAGAATTGCCGAATGTAAGTGTCTGCTTGACCTTATTAAGAGTAGATTCACGGGGGCAAGTAGGGCATTTGATATAGTAGTTTGGATGATTGGTGTCATGATAGGGTTATATATAGGGAAAGTGTACAACTGGGCCTTGGGGTTATCAAAACGTATCCGAGAGTTTATGTGCCTAAGACATAAGGCATTCTACATGATGTAGCACACCATAGCGCTACTATTGGATGCTATCTTGATGTAGGTGCCACCCAACAACTGGGGTAGGTTTCAGCTGGTCAGGCAGATAGAGGATGGTTGGCCAACCATATTTTATTGGGCAAACCTTGGCGTACAGAGTGCTGGCGAAGAGGTGCCGCAGTCATTACTGCCAGCTAAGAGGAGAAGACAGGTGGATACCTCAACCCTGAGGCTGAACAAAGACGACCAGAGTGGAGATAGTGACACACCGAGCATAGAGGAGGTGATAGAGTTGTCTTCAGATGAGGACGAGGACACGAGTACAGAGGAGGTTTCCTTGGTAGGGAACACGAGTCTTCGTTACAACTAATCAACTAGTTGGGACTTAATCTCTCGAAATAACAAGTGACAAAAAGTAATGAAATATTTGGCTGCTAACTATAGTTTTAATTACTTACAATACTTGGCCGACTAATTACACTCTCGGCCGACTACATTAGCTATCGATTGTTACAAGTTACAACATTGCTTATAGACCAATCAATAACCTTTTAAACCCATTAAGTGCAGATTATCTTACCTAAATATTGAATTAGAGAAATTTGAATGGCTTTCTACTACATATGGCTCCTTAACAATATAATTTTGAATTTACAGAATATTACATCAATAATTAAAAAAATGAATCTATATTAATAGCATGGTTTGTAAATTCAATTGAGAGGGAATATGCTCTATTCTTTGTCAAGAATAAATTTTATGTACTAAAACTTTGCTGCAATTTACTTTTTGTGTGTTTTTTAAAATTTAAAATTTGCACTTTTTGTAATCTGGCCATAGGAGAGACAGTTAGCCATCTCCTGCCATTTCTGAGGCATACCGGGAATGTTTCCTAAATATTTTTGTAGGTGATGGCTGTAGGGATGTTTTCTAACTGTCCCTGAAATGCCTCCAATGCAGGGATGAATGAAAATACCCAGTAGATGTGTCCTTGTTGAACATAGAAAAAAATAGTTCTGCATATTCTGATTTTCTTAGTTCATTATGTATGGGCTGGAGGGATGTTGTTGGTTGATTGATTTAGTTAGTCCTTGTAAATTAATGCAATTTTTCATTCAGTATTATTCAAGTTTTAATTCTGTGCTTTAGAGTCGTTATTTTGGTTTGCTTAACTTCTACTTAGCATTGTGAATATCAAGATCAATCTACCTTCAGTGCTTGCATGGATTGAAAGTGTCTGTTTAATCTATATATATGCAGTCAAATATTTTTACAGCCATCTTCAATACAATTGTGAACTGTTAGAATCTTTTGCTAAACAATTCCCTACAAAGGTTCTGCAAGATTTGAAATGAATGAAATATCAAGACTTATTCTCTGTAATGAAGTGTCTGTATTTTCTTAGAACAATTATTTTGAAACTGAATTTTTTGTGGTAAATAAAAATAAAAATTGTATAATATTTCCATTCCCAGGTCCTTGGAGCTTGCTGGTATTTATTTGCAGTGGATCGACAAGTTACATGTTGGGAAGAAGCATGCAAGCCTGAATATAATTGTACTCAAGACTATTTATACTGTGGAAATCAATTCGATGATGGTTTCAGCATTTGGAATGAGACTAGCAGTCAAGTGTTTGATTCTAATTGTTCTGCGACTGTTGGATCTATTACACCATTCAACTTCGGAATATACATTCCTCTTATTCAGTTCAGGCTTGTTGCATCAAGCAACTTTATGGAGAAATATATTTACTGCTTGTGGTGGGGCCTGCAAAACCTAAGGTGAGTTGCAACCATTAATAGGATTTTGCTGCGACACACTGCCTCGATTCTTTAGATTGCCTACAAATTTACTGTCTACTTTTTGGAATCATTATATTGCATTTGCGTTGTATGTAATGTTATTTTGTTCTGATATTGTGGGTTTACCCTTCCTTTTCCGTGCAATACCCTCCAATTTTAACTATATTCTAATTACAATATTATATGGCATATTGACTTTAGATTTAATTGATCATTTGTTTTTTCTAATTTTATATGGTGTGCAAATTGTAATAATTAAATAACTAATAAAAGCAAAAGACGTTTCTAGTATGATTAATGTTAAGATTAAATTAAGAAGGTTATTTTTGATCATTTGGTTTTTCTAATTTTATATGGTGTGAAAATTATAATAATTAAATAATTAATAAAAGAAAAAGATGTTTTTATTATGATTAATGTTAGGATTAAATTAAGAAGGTTGTTTTTCCGTTCTATGGTTGAGATTTATTGGGAAGAGTGCAAGAAATGATATAACATTTGTACCCAAATTATTTTTGCCATTACAGTATAGAATTAAGGAGGCTAAATCTTATTTAAAATTCCATGTTAAGAGTCGGTTTTAGGTCAAACCAATCCTTAGAATCTTAGTGGAGTTCTGTCAAGGAACACGTGCAAAATTCTTAAAATTTGAAAATTAGGGTTTTTCGCCCCTATTTTCAAGGAAACCCCGAAAAATAGGACCTTCCCAGAAATGATTGAAAATGATTTTGATAGGATTAAAAGGCTTCGCGATCACATTGGTCAAGTCGGAATCATCAAAAGACATGTTTTACTCTGGTGGGTCTATTTCTATTTTTCAGGAACAAAGTTAGGAGCTCCACAGCCATTAATGGCAGATTGGCCAGTACCAGGTGCTGAAAGCTAAGCTTCAAAAGCTTCAACGACACAACCATGGCGAAAAAGGTCAAAAATGATGTTGTTTGATGAAGGAGATTCCCGAAAGTGAAAAAGGTCAAAATTTGACTAACTCTGGAAATGTTACGAAGGAGAGATTGTTCACATGCTGAAAAGAGCCTTTTTCAAGCAGGGGCGCCCATGATCTTTTAAGGTCAAATGAAGTCACCCAGATCATCCAAGGCATTCATTCTTGACTTGTTTACTTTCTTTGTGACGATGAAACAAGCGAGATTAATGTGAAGGGCGAGATCCTGGCGACAACGACAAAACCAAAAGAAGGCTGATTGAAATATGAAACCACCCGATTCTTGGCCGAAGTTCTAAGAAAAAAGAGCCTTTCCAAAAGAAAGGCGCCCTTCTTTCTTGACCTCCAGATGCTGATAAATGACAAAAGGCTTCCCAGGATAACCTTCTCAGCAAAAGTAGATCTCGGAAACGCAACTACAAGCACCAACATCTGACGAAGCATTCAACGGATAATCCAGATCAAAGTAGGCAACTTTTCAGATGAAGATGATCAAGCCAAAAGGTAAAAGCGCCCTTTTCAGGAGAAGCCCTTGAATAAAGGAACCCTAAATTGAAATCAGCGGAGTTTTAAAGAGGCGATCATTTTGGCCGAAGCAGTTAGGTACGATGAGACATCGGCGAAATCATCTGACTCTCTGATCAACGAGAAATCCAGATCAAAGCACGAGAGGTCATTTCAAAAGGCTGAAGAACGAAGTTTGAAAATTCACCAAGGCATTAGCAAAAGAGCCTTTTCTTGGAAAAGGTGTCCATTCTTTTGAAGCCCTAAACTCAGTTTTTCATCATCATGTCTCCCAGGCACTTCTTTTCAGTTTGGATCCAACTCCGCAGTGAATGTGTCCGCAACATCTCAGGATCAACAGATAACGCTAGTTTCAAGATCAAACAGAGGGCTTTGAGGAGAGAAAATATTTAAAAGCTTGCAAGAAACCAAAAGGGACGCCTAAAAGAAGTCAAGGGTCAATTTGTTGACTAAAGTCAAGAGCTTTTGAGTTAAAGTTGGCTAAAACACTCCACGATCAGTGGAAATCACCTTTTTAACTTTAGATCAAGCCAAAATCACTTTTTAAGCTTGAGTTAGGTCCCCAAACTTGTGGATCTAAGGCTTAAACATATATATTCAAAGTGAAGGCGTCCCATTTCATTATTTCATTGCAGGATAAAAGATCAAGAACAGCCACAAGCTCTCAAGGACGCCATTGATAGATCTGAACAAGGTTTTCATCCGTTCTTCAATTTTTCTGCCGGTTGAAGCGAGAATTGCTATTTTGAGATTGGACCCGGAGATAGAAATTTTGAGAGAATCGAGATAAAACTTCAATCCATCTTACATGTCTACTTCTCTCTTTTTGGTCTTAGGTTTCTTACATTTTGTGAGAAAAACAAGCAGGCTCCATCAAATCAGATCAAGCTGGGTAAGATTCAGCATTATTTTCTTGAGAGAAACCCATCTACAAACAAATTTTCCAAAATCGACAAACTTGCTGCCCTATTTTAAGGGGTTTTAAGAAAAGTTTAGAATCCAAATTAAAGGCTGGATTTGTTAAAGTTGAGCATAGACAAAACCCATGTGCGGTTACTAGGAGGAAAAATACTTCTCGGCGGTATTTTTAGAGGGTTTCGAAAATCATGCGAACAAAGGTCAAACTTCTGATCCAATCTTTAAGTTTTTTCAGATCACGATACTCCCAGGTACAATACGAGACCAAGAAGGTCTTACTTGATGATTACTTGAAAACAGTTGACACAAATTTACACCAAGTAAATCTAGTGGTTGATTTGGAGCAGCTAGAAGGCATGACTCAAATCACATTATAGAATATTGAAGAATTCGGGTTGCTGCAGGCCGCATCAATTCCCATCACACTACTAAGCGTAGAGCTTGTAATCGCTCGTATCAAGCATTACAACCCTACCACCAGAGAAATCAGAGCAGCGGATGGAAGAATTGTTTGTAGTCTAAAGCCTCAGGATATCGAAAGGTGTTTTGATATTCCATCATGTCCTAACAGCAAAGTCATATCAGTGACGGAATGTGAGAAGGCATTTGAGACAACTAAGGACAAATGTCAAAAGGTAATGGCTGAAAAATGGTTAAAAGTGACAAAGGAAAGCTTGCCTAAGTCGTTGGGATGAGGAGAATGTAAAGACGAGTACGCAGTGTTAATCACTCTACTCAATAGAATCACTGGAGAAGAAGATGGTCGTCAATTCCAGCCATGGATGTACTATGTCATTGCTAAAATCATTGGCAAGAGGGAATATTATGACTGGGCCACTTTGATTAGTGACACACTCCATCGACAAATCACTGGGTATCTGGAAGCTCATAGGTTCCACATGTGCTCTTACCTGGTATACTTGATAGCCTTCCAAGGCGATTTCAGGTTATTGAACAATGTGGGAACCTTAGGTGTGCAGAAGGTTCACGAACATTTCACATGTCTTGAGTTTACTCAAGCGGAAAGACACTTCAAGAAAACAAGTGATCTCTTCACTATGCACACAGTACGTGAGCTTAACCATGAGATGCACGTGTGTATTTCACAGACAGCCAGAGAGGCAATGGCGGATTGGGCAGATTGGTTCATCCAATTTCCTGCGTTCTCCTACATACGCGTGTATGGCTACATTGGCCACCCCGCCATGCTACCAAGATACCCTTCAGATAGGGTAGTCTTCATGGAATTCCTCAGACAGTTGTCTGAGGTTCATGTCTACTTGCGCTTGAAGAGGAAGACAGCTGTTAACTTTCCCGTTGAAATGGGACTATATAGATGTGGATTCGCGGCAGATGCTAAGATGATGAGTCAGGAAACAGTGAGGTTTAACCTCAAGTATCTCATTGATAGAAGATCCTATGATCCCAGAGGACTCTATGCAGCCCACCTCGAGCAACACTCGTCACATAAGTCTTCTATGGAAGATTATTGGGTAAATTGTAAAGACGAGTATGAAGTGCGAAGAAGGAACTACAACAGATTCAGACTCCCACAAATTGCTGATTTTATGTCAGCAGATATTGAGGGCTTGTCCGATGATGAAGGGGAAGTCATTCTCCCCTCGTTCTTCGCAGATTCAGTTGACTCCCAAACGCTCCTGAGAGTGGATTGGTATGCCAAAGAAGACACGTCTATAGAAGAAAGAACGAGTAGAGTGGTTAGAAATAGCCAACTCTATCTCGACAGCAAGAAATCAAAGAAGGTGATACCTCACAGAACAGAGCCGCCACAGGTTCAGTCTACACCACCTTCCACTTCAAGAAGGAAACCTAGGCAGAAGCAATGGTGTAATCCTCCCCGAGGGATGAGGATGTCAAAGCCTAGAACACAGAGGACACCAGTGGAGAAAGCCACACATAGTCTTGAAATAATCATGGGTATTGCTGCCCCAGAACAAAGAATAGAGACTGCTACCCCTGATTCAGCAGAAGTTATCACGGAGGAACCAGCAGCAGTAGTTGTTGAAGAACCAGTGGCTGAGCCAATGGCAGAAGCAACAATAGTAGAAGCAGCAGCAGAAACGGTGCCTGTTATGGAAACAGAGCCGCCAATATCACCAGTATCACAGCAGACACAAGTCCTCATCGACTTGGATTCGCCACCGAGAGACATTGCTCCAGCACAGTCTCACACATCTAGCATTCAAGGGCCTCATGTCCCTCCTAGCGAAGTTCGCCGAGATTCTATTTGGCTTGAAGGCTTCCTAGGAAGAAAGAGGGAAAAACCCTCGTATGAACTTGACTTTACCGAATTCGACCACGTCCCACAAGACACGTCGGCGAAAAGGTTGAAGAAACAAGTTCACATAGAAAGGAATACAGAATGTGAGATCATCATAGAGATTGCCGCCCCACCAGTAGAGAAAAGCATACATGAGGTCCAAGTAGAAGACTACACTTTGTCTCAACTTAACCTCAGGAAGACTACACGACAGGTGGAGGCAGACCTTCTTGGAATAGCTTCGGTGAGCGCACAAGAAAGGATGGCTAAGGATGGTAAAGAAAAGGCAGCCTTAAAGGCTGAAAATAAAAAACTGAGGTCATACATAACCAGCTTGATACATGGCACACCAAACGTCTCAGCCCTACCAGCAAGACTACTAGATCTCCCCGCCGAAAAAAATCATCGATAATTGTTAGCATTAGGTAAACACTTGAGATGAAGTGGAAAAGTTTGTTCTCAGGGTAGATTATCTTGCAGCAAACCTATACCGATTCACGGGATAGAGCACATGGACTTCGTGCAGAGATCCAACAATTAGAATAAAGGATTGCAGAAAGGAGACTAGAAGATGAAAGCACAATTGCAGATTTGCAATTGGCATATCAATCAGTATACTCTGAGGAAAAAAAGAAACATCTCTTTGCTTGGAAGGAACAATTGGCGTACAAGGTGAAAGCCTATGACACTCATTCAGTAGAGTTGATTGATTACAGACGGGTGGTTGCCACTATTATCAACTTCACAAGAATGTTGGTGATGCTCTTTCCTTGCATGGAATATCGAAGCGTGAGGAGGAGAATCGTCGAGTTGGTCCCTTTGTCTGCGAACCGATTCGGGGATGTTGTTATCAGCGGTACCTTTCTTGATGGTCGGATGGTTTGCAAGCTTGGTAAAGGTAAGCGGCTTTATCAGCCAAGTTTGAAGGCTGACATCTCGATTGTATTGACTTGAATCAGCTCTAGCGGGTGAGGTCGTATTGCGGCATGCGTCATCATTCTCTGAGCATTAACTCCCCGGTGATGGGGGTAAATCAATGGATAAGAGACATGTAATGGCGAATATAGTGCACCAAGAAGGGCATCATACATCCAGAGTGGCATTTATGAGACTTGGGTTGACTTGATCTTCTTTCCAAGTCGACTCGAGATGTAATAAATGTAGTTAGATTAACTTGATGCTTCTTTCAAGTTTGCTCCTTTCCTTAAATCATGCATTGTCAGATCCCACTGATTAAGGATGTCTATTTGACTTCCATGATTTGTGGATCTTAGATTTCCACTAAATGTGGATGTCTATTTTGGAGGGATACTTTCATTAAAGTTTACCTTTAGTTTACTTTCAGTCAACTGAAGTAGTTTCCAGTTGACTCTTTGTTGACTTTCAGTTAACTGAAGTAGTTTTCCAGTTAACTGCTTGTTTCCCCTTTTTAGGAATAAATCTTGCTAATTGATTGGCAAGAACTCATTGTTAACTCAAGGAGATTTTGGGGTTACCCACTCTTTTGAGTTCTATAAATAAGAGCCTTGGGCTCATTATTTGTTTAACTTTTACTTGCTATGCAAAATTGCTGCGCCATTGTTGCCAACAGCTTTGAAAGCGGATACTTGTTCACTCTTGGATGAGAGTTTGTTGGTCGATTGTAATTGTGCATGATTTCGTGCCTTTGCTTTCCCAACCTTTGTAATTCGTTGATGAAGCTTTTAAGGAGAATATCAGAAGGCGCTTGCATTTTGGTCAATCTTTTTTGAGTTGTGTCCTCGTCTTGTGTTCAATAGCTCGTTGTTTCATTTCCCTCCTCGGATAGGAGTCCCTCCTCCTTGGACATTTGTTATTGACAAGTTATCGTTTGTTGTTGTTTAATGTGTTGACTTCCAAGCTATACTTCGGATAGGAGTCCCTCCTCCTTAGCAAGCTCGCTGGCCAAGGCATCGTAAATCTGTTGTTTCTCGTAAACTATTTCCTAGCCCATACCTCGGATAGGAGTCCCTCCTCCTTGGCAGGTCTCAGATCTAGTTTACCGTATAGAGTGTTTGCTTGTACCAACCTTATCTTGGTGTATACCCGAGAGTTCAGAGCCTCGGTCATATTCTCGGGAGACGGCAAATTCAGGTGATCCAACCAAAGCATTCCCGCTCCTTTACCCTCATGCTCTGTTTACCTTGAAGGTATTGGATAGATAAAAGCTAGATTAGTTGTAGTTGAGATCTGCAGAAACCAGAGAAAAAGCTTAGCTATAGAGCATTGTGTTTGTGCACCCTTGTGTCTGCCCATTTGAAGCATAAAAGATAGGAACTTTAGTTTACATTTCCTTCCCTCGCCATTGCTCCCAACAAAGAGGGACTTCTCTTTACATGTGAAAGTGTTGCAAAACGTTTAGCAAATAATTTGAGCGTTTACAATGTTACTCTAGAATTCTTGTTTAAAAGCAGCCAACACTCTTACAATAAATGGGCTAAAAAATAAGTGTTTGAATATAATATCCTTGGAGCTTTTAATCCCTAGAATTTTTGCCTCAAGGAATATCATAAAAGTTAACAAAATGCAAAACAAAGATCTTGGTTACTATGACCTTCTAACACTTTAGGATTTTGGTAAAGAACCGGACCAATTTTTTTCAATTTTTTGATTACAATTTGCAATGCAACACGCACATGTTAAAGTTAGCTCTAAAACCAAAACGATGCGGAAAGTAACTCTAACCAAGAATATACACCAGGATCCCAATGTTGGGCAAGGTGTGAGCATATGGTCAGAGGATCCTTATGAGATAGCTGACTAAATGTAACTCTAACCAAGAATGCGCCCTAAGACTCGATGTAGGAGGAGGGACGAGCATATGGTCAGAGGATCCATGAACTAGATGACGGCTCAGCCGATCAACAACATGATGTTATAATGCATTACAAAAAGTAAATAGGCGGCGTGTCAGCCTCTTCCATTTTTCAGCGGGTAGTACAAGAAAGTAAATGCTGAAATGAAAGACTGAGGCAAGGCCAGTCTCTTCCACAATCGTGGGAAATACAAAGTGCTTAGCAAGAAAGTAAGAATGTTGACAGTACTATTGTTCAACTTACAATGAGGTAAAATGTCTACCAAGAACACAAGATTAGGAGTCCATCAATACTGCAATAATGTATAATAACTCTCCAAGACTCGATGTGATTTCCCAACTCAAGCACCACTCAAGACCAACTTTTTATAATCTGATTTTTGACAGACTTGCAACTGAAAATGCATAACCAACAACTACAATCCCTGCTAAAATGCTCATAAAATGCTCCTAACATAACGAAATGACATGAAACAAATGACTCTAGAAGTGATGGTGCCCAATTCCCAATGGAGAAGTCCCAACACACAGCCCTTAATATTTCTTGCACGAATCCCAATGCTGCTCAGAATGGTATGACCCTCAAGGAAGGGCGATTTTGCTTGGAAAAATCAGAATCTTCATAAAAAAATTTGCAAATTGGTACAAATGGTCGCCCCTAGCAAAGAAACAGATAGATGAAATGCCCAGAACAATATCATTTTTATTCCATGAGATATGAGCAAAACTACACATTCAGCAACTTAAAACCAACAACTCCAAAACTGATAGAAAATGCAATAACACAACTACAAAATGAACAACTACTCTCAATGACCAAGAACAACCCAAAATCTCACCATTTCGGTAGCATAACATTAGTGTAGACAAGAGATGATGAAATGAAGAGAAGAGGCCTCCTTTTATAAACTTTCAAAAACATCTCCAGAAGTATCTAGAAGGGCGCCCAAACTAAAAGTCAAAGCATTTTCAAATTGAAGTTGACTCCCTCTCCCTCAAAAGTGGTGTCCATTTCAAGAAGGCAATGACTTTTCTTTTATTTAAAATAACTTCTCTTCAAAAGTTGGCATCCCACCTCCAAAAGCAATTTTTGACCTTAGAAATATTAAATCACCCCTTGATGAGGCATCCACCCTTGAGGTCCCCCTTTTCAGAACAACTTAAAGTCATGAAGCTAGGCCAAGGGGTTATAACATTAAAATATAACATTATTTTAATTAAAATAACTTATCTCTCCAGAAAATGCATCAAAAGGCCAAAAACAACAATACCAACTGAACTGACTGAAGAGAGGAGCCAACTATGCTGAAGCCAATAGAACCACTGCCAGAAATAGAATTTACTAAAAATAGTAAATTCAGAAAGTTGCTCAGAACACCATGCATGCCATACCACCGCAAAGCTCTCTGAAAACCCAAAAAGAATCCGCAAACCAAACTCCGAACTCCAAGCAACAACCCCCTAGAAAATAGGAAACCCTAATTTTCACCTCCAAGTAGCCTACGGGTCTCCAGAATAGGCTAACGGTCAACTGCACTAATCACTGTTGAGGGGGACATTACAATTTTTCACTTGAAGGAGAGGGAATAGACCAAAATGTCAATGTTTACACTTCTTAAACCATTGTAGAAATTCCTTCCACAATCTGGCTTAAGTTTACTTCAAGGAATATTGTTGAACACTTCACTTACAAACTCTCAACTAGCTGTTTCTGAGTTTTTAGTTTGTTTGCTTGCATTCAAATGGCTTCAATTGAAATCTAGTAGCTTGCAAATTAACTCTCCCAAGTCTATATAGAGAACTAGATACAAATGCAATCTCTTTTTGGCTTTTTAGATACGAATGCATGACCTCTACATGAAAAACATACTCCTACAGCCAACTGACATTTTAACAAACAGTTGGCATACAAACTTATATGCTGGAAATGAATGCTTTAAAAATTGACATTACATCAAACATATTGCACACAACTTATAACTCCTTTATTGATATATGCTTTCCAATACAATGCTGATGACAATAGCCAAGACTCTTGGCTTACAAATGAAGATGCAAACAATACCAATCTGATTTCTGAGAACACCTACAGCAACAATAAAAGTATTCTATATGCTATGGTAAATGCAAATGAAATAGAGGAACCTGATTAGCAGCTGTGCCTTTGATGGTGATGAAAATACAGCCTATATCCAAAGAGATGAACACTTCACAAACCCAAGTCGCAACCAAGGAAGTGCAGCCCCTGTTGAGTCTGAATGCTGATGAAACAAATCAATTTCGGCCTTGAAGCAACCTCCAACAGCATCAATAATAAAATAAGCACCTAATCCTCTTGAGTGAAGCGCCCAAGGTCTCAAGCAAAATCAAAGCAAGATGAGTCCAGCATAAGCAAAAATTGTAGCTCCAAGAAGTCTGAAAGATGACTGAAAATTATTGACTGTAATTTATATTAGAAAATGCCTGATGCAAATCGACCCTAGATGGAAAATTCGATGAAGACTCCAAGCATGAATATATTCTCCAAATCGATCTTGTCAAAATTGGCCTTTGGCCACAATTTTAGCACAAGTGAAAGGACTGATTTATCCTCTCCAATCTGCAACCCTTTGGAGGAATATTTCACCACCTCAATTATGCTATCAATGGAAGTTTTCGTTTCCAATGATCAATAGATGTAACTGCAAAAACCCTAGGCTCCACAATGGACAAATCAAATCAATATTAGTTTCTCTGGATGTTTAGAAATGAGCCCTTGAGATCTTTTTATACTTTCCTGTGAGAGCTCAAACACCTTCCTTGCCAATGTGGGATAAAAGATATATTCCCCTTTTAATTTTATTTTAGTGATTTTATGAAATAATATTTTATTTAGTCACTTTAATTAAATTAATTAATTATAAAGTCACCTTTTAATTTTAATTTATTTGATGACTTAATAAATAATTAATTTAATTAATTTCTCCTTATTTCACCACTTAGCCTTCAGAGAAGAAGGCTAAGAAATCAAACTGAGAAGGCTACGAAAATGGGGACATAACATTGAAAGTAGGAATAGTATGAGATTAAAATAAATAGTAAATGACCTTGTTTCATCATAAAATCTTTATGGAAGGTAGATTTAAGTATTGAAAAACTCTAGTAAATTTTTTATAATATTTTGATTTTTTCTAAGTGGGCTAACTATTCATCTTGAATTTGATAGGTAGATGGTAATGTTAATTTTGACTCACGGCTGCCTGTCATTTATTATGCATGAACCATTGCGTATTGAAATGGGTAAATTTAGATGGTTTGAATTAAAAAACCTTGTCTTTTTGAATTTAGCCAACTAAATTTTAATTTAGGAGAGTGTAACTCACCTCTTTGAGGATTCTAAAACTTTATAAGTAGGGGAGTGTAATGTCCCCTTCTAAATAAATTTGTGTGAAACCAAAAACCCATTCCTTTCTCTTTTGGTAAGTCAAGCTTGGTTGATTTCCTTTTTTGTCACCATATTCCTAACTGTTGAGTGTTTTGTATGAGCTCCTATATCTAATCCTTTGTTGGGGTTTCAGACTTCTCTCTACCAACATTCCTTTTCCCTACTTCCCAATTCCCTGCTGGTGGCATCCATCATACAGTATTCCTGACCCCCAAACTTTGACATTCTTGTCTTTTTGTTCGGTTCACCTCACCTACCCCTTTGTACAACCTCGGGATGCCATTAATGTGGATTTGACTTTGCAACTTCTCCAAAGGTGATCGTTTGAGCAAACATTATTAATATTTTATTTAGTGGATTAATTGATACTTGTAGTGTGAGCAGTGAAATACGATGATATTTCATTTATTGCAGTGGCTGCTGCCTTGCAATCCCTGGGCCATCACAAATCCCAATCATTGGTTTCTACAAGAACTCTTTTGACTGAATATTTGATGTTTTATCAAAGTTTAGGCGTGTTCTTAAGGGATTCATTCTATCTGTCATCCAAATACCTACTACTTAGAGCATGTGTTGTTCAAAGTGCCAGACCTAAGGATGGAAACCCTCAGATCTGCAATGAATTGGAGAACAGAAACCATTTGGTTTACAAGCCTGAGGACAAAACCCTAGGACTTGGCAAGGCGACCTCACTTGGTGGTTGAGAGGTGACTACATTAATACGGGTCTATTTTATATTGCATCTAGTATGTTGGCAGACTATTGTCAGTGAATTGTCAGTTAATTTCAGAGTTTTTTGCTGCTGTTGCTGCCATTGTACTTGTTGCTATGGCAGTCATTTTGTTTGTTCTTTGTATTTAGTCATCAAATGTAATGTTTCGAACTTTCGACTTTACTATTGAGGCCAAGAGATTTATCAAGATTTCTCATTGTCTTTTTAAATTGAGTACCAGTAATCTTGTGAACCCATGGTTTATTGGGATTTTATTATATTTGGGTATAAAACTGAAATTAGATCCTTAAGGATAAATATTAGGGTTTAAAAGTTTTTTTTTAGGCTTGTCAATTTTAATCAAAAATATAAAAACCCTAAATGATATTATCTCATAATAATCATTAAGGTTATTATAGTGGTATGAAAGTAGAAGATTCTGCCAGCTTGCAGGGTATCTAGATGATTTATGTTTCCCCATGATAGAGAGACCATATATCTTAGACAAGAACAAAGGAAATCACAAGCCAAGAGCCCAAGCATTGAAGATCTAGATACAATAGGAGAAACTATGGTTGAGGGAGGTGAAGGAAAGAAGAAAATAATAGATGAGGGAAAGGAAGAGTTCTTTCATAAAACTTGTAGGAATCTTCACCAAGGCCAAAGAGAGTCAAATGAACTAATAAGGAAGATGGTAGAACAGTTAAGCACAAGAAATCTCCAAGGAAGGGAAAGCCATACAGTGGTATCAAGTGTAGAGTAGTAGGAGAGACCCTTTTAAAGTCCTCAAGCCCAATTTTTTACAAGAGGAAGAAGCT
>VDFB02047538.1:0-82304 GCA_007258455.2 Sequoia sempervirens
TTGCTCATAAGAATTTCAAAGTATATCAAATGGATGTCAAGTCAACTTTCCTAAATGGTGATCTAGAAGAAGAGGCATATATTGAGCAACCAGATCACTTTCAGTTATCAAAGAATTCAAATATGGTTTGCAAACTCAAGAAAACTCTATATGGTTTCAAGCAAGCTCCGAGAGCTTGGTATGTTGGATTGGATAAGTACGTACTTCAGCAAGGGCTCAAGAAAGGTAATGCAGATAATAATCTATACATTAAGGTTCAAGAAGACAAGTTGCTAATTGTGGTTGTGTATGTTGATGACATCATCTTTGGTGGAGATGATGATATGTGTAAAAAGTTTGCAGAAGAAATGTAGAAAGAATTTGAAATGTCAATGATTGGTGAATTGTCCTTCCTTGGACTTCAAATTATTCAGCAAGATGGTGGTATCTTTATTTCTCAAGCCAAATATGTAAAGGAAATGTTGAACAAGTTTGGGATGGAAGATTCCAAACAAGTGGGTACTCCTATGGTGACAAATTGTCACTTAAGCAAATCTGATGAGCCTCCGGAAGTTGATCAAACTCTCTATAGGTCCATGATTGAGGTTTGTTGTATTTAACCGCCTTTTGACCAAACACGCATGCGGAATGTTTGCTGCCGATTTCGCCAACTTAAGCAATCTCATCGTAAAGCTATAAAAAGAATCTTCGTGATACATTAAGGGTACCGATGATGGCCTATGGTACAAAAAGATTAAAAATTTTCCCCGAAAGTGCCTATACTATTGTTGATTGGGCAGGTTGTGTTAATGGCCAGAGAATTACAAGTGGAAATGCATTCTTTTTGGGAGACAGTTTGGTATCACGGTTCAGTAAAAAGCAAGATTCAGTGTCTTTGTCCACAACAAAAGCAAAATTATTGTTGTGGCATCTTGCTATACTCAAGTGCTTTGGATGAAGCAAACTTTGAAGGATGTGAAAGTGGTTTATGATGAACCTATTCATACACTATGTGACAATACAAGTGCAATTAACATTTCCAAGAATCCAGTAATGCACTCAAGAACTAAACACTATCTCAATTCTAGATACCCAGAGATAAGGTTGCAAAATGAAGTCAAAATGGAGCACGTGCTCACCAAGGACCATATTGTAGAAATTTTCACTAAGGAACTTCTTCAAAGGATTCTTTGAGTATCTACAATGTAAGGAAGCATACCTCCTGTTCTAAGTAGATGCATAAATGGTGCATCTATCCAGGGGGAGAAATTCATGTCATATCCTCTACTCCTGGAATGATGAGTGCTACCTCTCAGGGGTAGTTGGTAGAAAGGGGGACTCCTGATGATGTTATGCAATTGTTGTGTATGTACAACTAGTTGAAGAAAATGTGTTGTCGGTCAAAGGGGGATTTTGTGTTGCTAATTCAATTAAAGATCTTTTGCCCTTTGTTCCTAAAGTCAGAGAATGTCCTACTGCTTTGTGCAAGAGTGTATGTCCCTTTGTCCTTGATGTCAAAGGGGGATAGTGAACAGTGTGTGTTGCCATCAATGCCAAAAGGGGAGATTGTTGGCAATTGTTGTTATTGATGTCAACACTAATTGTTGGTTGTCATTGATGTCAACACTCGAGAAGTAAGTTAGTCCAAGTGGTATTAGTTATCATTGTTATATTCACTTTGGGCTAACATTGGTGATGAAGCTCATGGTTGGATTTCATTCCTTATCAAAGAAGAATTGTTGAAGTTCATGGTTGGATGTCATGCCTTATCCAAAGAAGAGTTGTTGAAGTTTATCTAAGAAGACTTTTTGAAGACCATGTCAAAGAAAGTTGCATTATGTATTATTGCTATCAACAGTTGATTTCATAATGATATATTCAAATGAGGATTAGAAGCATGATTGATAGCGTGGGAGAGATGTTACCAAGGTCACAATATGTCTCCGGCGCTCTCCGATGTCTCCGATGAAGTATGTGTTGTTGAAAGGAAGTTTTGGCCTCCACAAGTTGCTTAAGTGTTTCTGGTTCAATAAATTGCATTAAAGTCTATCCGAGAGAATGCTCGTGATCTCCAATCGCATGAAGATACCGGTCTTGTGGTTTGAGATTTAAAGTTAGTGTCTTATGGATGTTGCACTCCTATCTTTTCAGGTCACCAGTGTTGCCGAGGAGATTTTTGTGAATTGTAGAAGGTTCGCAATGTTGTTGGTTGTCCAGACTGGTCTAGAAAATACTCTGCATTTCTCCACATTGATGTCTTTGCTCCTGTGGCTTGGTGAATGTGCTTTCAATGTTTGTGTAGTGTCTCTATTCCAATCTCATATGCTGAAGTGGTCCACAGGCTGATATGTTAATGTTATGTGTCATGATAAGCATTTTGTGTTTCTCTATTCCAACTTCATATTCCTTTTGTATCTTGCTCCAAGGCAAAGGAGAGCCTTCTTGGAGTATTTTGGCAAGTGAGCCTTATATTGAGTTAACTCTCACGCTGGTTTTTCCCTCTATTGGGTTTTCCACATAAATATGGTGTTCTTCGTGTGCATGTGTGTGTCCTTTGTTTCTTTCTCATTGCTGTTGATCTGGTTAGAATTAGAATTTTTATATCTTGCATTACTTAAAGGTTGTCAAAGTTGCTAAGGATTCAAACTGCTATATCATTCTTTGTTACTATTATGTTTTAAGGTTTTGATCTAACAAAGAAGGTTGGATTGTGTTGAAAGGGTTAAGTTCCAGAAAAGGTTAATTTTTTGTTAAGACCGATTCACCCCCTCTCCCCGCCTTCAATCTTGTGTGTGTTCAACAATGGTATCAAGTCAATGAGTGAGAAGATGAAGATCATTATAAATAAAAAGAGCAAGATTTGAAGAGACTATGTCTATTTTGCTCTAATGAATAATGCCTTGTATAGAAATTTTAAAGTTAGTTGGATGGTGCGCAGCATTCCATAGACTCTTCCTTGATTATTATTTTGTGAAATGTAGTCAATGAGTGAGTTTATTGGTTTTGTATACTCCAATGGTCAAAGTACTGAAGTTCTTTGTACGAATTCAAGAAAGATGCTCAGAGTCTGTGGTACTTCTGCGGCCAACAATTCCAACACCTACAACCTTTTGTGATCAAAGTTTTATTGCAAGTAAGTTTCTATAAAAAAAATATCTAGAATGAAAAGGCTAAAACGTTATCCAGTTTGAAAGTTTCGCTTTTGTTTTATTTTTCTAACTCTAATTTCACACTTTTATCTCAATAGGTTGTTAGTTCATTTGCATGTAAATAGGAATTGAGCATATACTCCATCCACTTATAAAGTGCAAACCAATTGCAATTTAAAAAATCGAGGACTTGGTGTACATGCATTGCAGCTTGCACCTTCTTTTGCAAAACAACATAGCTCCAAGGAAGGTGCCGAGAGTTGTTGGATATAGAGTTATACGCTAAATTGACGCTTTCCTACCAAGATGGTACATTTTAGAGATAGATAAAGAGCAGCTATTTCTCCCCTATTGGTGTAGATTTAACTCTCCTATAGCACTCAACTTCGAAAAAAATGAACCAACCTTCAAAACCCAACAATGGCAACTTGGATGAAAAAAATGCAATTTTGGTCTTTTGTGATTGTCAAATGAGTTGAAAAATGTGTTATGCCCTCACTTTAGGGTTGACTAAATGCTTTTAGGTTTGTTTTTTTTAATGTTTTTTGTTGAGTTTTGGGCCTCAAGCACTATGTGGGTACCCCAATCTAGATTAATCTTTGCTTAGTGAATATAACACAGTATAGTTGGCAACCAAGTTATTTAATAAAACAGTTTTCTTTGGCATCATCATTTCTACTTTGGCATTAATTCCAATGAGTTGATTCATTAGGAGAACAATAAAACTTGTGCGGAAGAATACTATCCCTTTTCCTAGCATCTTCTCAATCCAAATAATTTCTACTTTAGGGCTGAATTTTGAGCTTGACCCATATGAGCCAAACAATGTATTAAGTAAATCCCACACTTCTTTTGTCAAGCTTTTGTAGAGATCACGTGGTGTAGATATCAATCAAAGGAATCCAAGTCCCATTATTGCTTTGGCTTTTCAAATCTTTATTGGTCTGTTTTGCTTGCTGCATCAGGATATAATGGCTTTAACTGCAATTCCTCTCACAACAGTCCATATATATTATTATTTCAATCAGAATGAAGTGCAAACTTTAACTTGCTATAAAGTCTCTGTACCTTCAAGCTTCAAGGCCAACTGTTTTTCCATGAAATTAAAAATTCTGCCCCCACTCCTTAATCAAACTGCTTATAAGAGTGCTGTGTACTCACAGGGGAAATATGAAAGCATGAATGAAAACATAATTGAAGTAATTAGAGTCTAAAAAAACTAAAAACTTATGAAATTGAGATCATATAAATCCATACTCAATGAAATTAACTTGCACAAGCTTCAAATGATTTAATCTAAAGAAATGAACACAAATTCAAAGCTTATGAGGATTGGTGAATGAAATCATGTTTGAAAGGCTTGTTTTATAGATTTGTTAGAGTTTTGTTTGGACCAACCGTAATCATCAGATCAAATCTCAAACTTAATAATAATTGCTCAATGCCTGATATATCTTTCAAATTATGGTTTCAAAGTTTCCAATGCTACACATTCTTTAGAATGCCACACAATCACCAAAATGGGATGAAGAATACCAACACAATATATAAAACAAAATGTGTTGATCATACAAATCTTGAAACTGAAGCCACAAACAAAGAGCCTCAAGTCTTCAATACCATGTTGAAAATTGTGTTACATCCCTTGCATTGAGACTATGAACTTGGTTATGTATATTTGGATGCAAAGTTAGTTGCAAGTAACTGTTTTCATGTGAATGTGAAATTGAGAATTGAATGGATGTTTTATTTATCGTAATTGTAAAGTTAACTATCTTTTTATGGCAAGTGAATTTCTTGTTCACATGAAATTGAATCTATTTATGAGTTGATATTTAAATACATATTTATATAGCCGTTGAGAACATTCTAACCATAATACCTATCAGTGGATGTAGAACTAACGACGCCACAATGGAATAGGAGATGTCTTCAGGGAGAGGTAGTGGTCAACAGAGGATCGGAAATTGTCAACTTGCCATGAGTCGGTGTAAGACAAGGAATCGGATTTGTAACTTGGCCAAAGATAATTTAATATAAATATTTATTAAATAAGCCAATTTATATTTATATAAATAAATAATTTTCTTAAAAGACTTTGAATGGTTAATAAATAATTCATGGAGTTAAATATTAAATTGATATTAAAGAAATAATTGTAAGAATTATTGGCAAAAGAATGTTAAATATTAATTTAATATTAGTGAATTAAGTTTGTATCATCTTTTTTTTTTTTTTTGAATGGGGATTAATGGATGGCTTTTATCGAAACAAAATAATTTGATTAATGTAAATCGGTGTTTTTGGGGAATAATGGGAAATTCCTTTCCCGCGCCTCCCTCTTTCTGGAACGCCCAAGATTGGAGCAGATGAAGAGTTCTTGGGAGAAGTTTCAAGCGGTTAATGGGAGGATTATGGTTTTCCATCGAAATTCATTCTTCTTTCTTCATCGACGGTTGGAGTCACACACATTTTGATCTCTCTGAGTTTTGGCGTCGGGTTTCCTTCTGCATTGGGTTCGCTTCCATTGCCCTGAAGCTAAGTCGTTTTGGAGCTTCTTTTTTTTTTAAATTCTCACCCGCCATACCATATTCTCTCTTTACCATTATCGGGACCCTATCATTGAGCATGAAATCTTGTCTAAGTTCATTTCATTTTTCTTTCGTCTCACTCTTCAATCAACGGCGAACTTCCTTAGTCTATTTCTTGAATATCTTCTGGAGGTAGTTGGGTGTGGAGTAGATATCATCTGCTTCCAAATTCGAATCCTTGCTTCTGAAAGGGGATTAGTTCCTTGGCCGCACCTCTTCCGGCAGTGATTTGCAAGCACGTGGTCCAGGGAAATTGAAGACTGAAGTTTTCTAGTTGAACTCTCTCTGATCAGATACGTATGGTAGAAAACCCTTATGTTGTCAAATTTTGTTGCATGATATCTAAAAATATATATAATCTTGTATAAGTAAGGTTGTGCATGAATTCTTGTCCTATTAGCTTTAGCTAAGGGATTCGTTCCAGGTAGTGGATTTTTCTGCACTAAATGGAAAACATTGATGAGTCATATCACATTACCTACCCTTGCTTGGCAGCCATTTGTGAGTCGGGCTATTAGCGTTTAACTCTGGTTGTGTTATTCATTTATTCTTTGATCCAAGTAAAGGCTTATTGTTTACCTTTTCTTATTACTGTTCTGGGTAAACCCAAGTGGTGTAATGTACAGATTCTTGCCTAATTTTGTAACCTTCGGAATCTTTCATTACATTCTAGATTTAGGCCTCTTCTAGCAGTTAAGTAAATTTTGTCATATGTCATTCATCTGGAACTGAAAAATTAGTGTGAACTTTTGGAACATTTGGGAAAGTTAAAATTTGTTGGATGAAGCTGGAAGTCTCTTTCTTAACCCTCTTCTATATTGAAGTTGATCCTATGCAAATCATTAACTTATTGTATTCTTTATGGAATGGACAAGAGTTAAAATCTTAAAAGTTCCCAATACAGATTTAGTCTCTCTAAAAGAATAAAATGTAAGGTTAAGATTTAACCTAAACAGGAAGAATAATGTTAAACAACCAGATATTGAAATATAAATCTGAGACAAAAGAAATCATGTCAAGCAAGGGTGTGAGCGCTAACGGCACAGGAGTGCCAGTATAATTTAAGAAATCCTTGGCCAAGGTACGATGCTAGATTCAGCGTCTGTCAGCCATCAAGTACCAGATATACCACTGATCAAAGTGACCTTTCTAGTTGGAAGGTACCCTTAGTAAGGTTCGATCAGGAGGTATAGGTCCTTGACACCAGGCTCAGAGGCATGATGATGATAAAAAGAGATCCTTGTTGATGACCCTCGTGAAGGGACGGGTTCCTTCAGTTGAAGGAACACGGGAGACTAGTAGGTCTTCGGTTGGGTGGTAAAGCCCCTGATGATATCTTTTTTTCCCATGATGACTGTGTCAAGATCAAGTGCTTCAGCCTCTTAACTGTAAACTCCTGAAACCCTATTCTCTCTCTTAAACCATTTGCAATGATTACTTAGTGTAAAATGATCGGTTGTAATTTTATTTTGGAATAAATGAAAAGTTAGTAAGTTCGTTACATTTCCATTAATGGAATTCAGTAAATGCTCTTTCCAGTTAATTCAGTTAGTCATTTCTTTTCAGCTGAATTGAAGTTTGAAAATAGTTGAAAAATGAATGTTATGTAAATTACTTTATTTTGAAGTTCTTACCGTTTAAATGAAAAATAGAAACCCTAGCTTAACAATTATTTAGTTATTGTTCTTCCGTGAATCGGTTGGTGGAAAACAGTTAGTTGTTTCAACTCAGCTGAAACCGAAAACTTAGATGTTAGTTGAAATTTAAATTGATTCAGTTGAAAACATTTTGGAAACTCTTGAAAGAAAACAAGTTAGCTATATTCAGCAAAAAATTGGTAGTTAATATCAGAAGATGAGATTGAGTTGTTACAAATTGTAATTCTTTAGTGATTTATTCATGGATTTGGATTAAATTTATACCATAGTTCCGAGACTCACTCGGACTCGCCTAGACACGGCAAGTCTCGGGTTGAGTCACCCCTGCCGAGTCTAGGGGGCTCAGACTTGAACTCAACCAAGTCCTGGTGAGATTCGCCAAGTCTAGCAAACTCCTCGGACTCGCCGAGTCCGAGCAAGTCTCATTAGGCGGACTCGGCCGAAGCAGGCAAGTTTGAAAAGTGCAAAAAAAAAAAATTAAAGTTAAAACTTGTTTTTTTACATATTGTGAATGCAAAATGATGTACGCCAGACCTCGCAAGGCGCGCTGCCCCTCAACCCCATTGGGGAAATTTCCCTCAAACTTGAGATTATGGCTGTTGCATCATCCAAGACCTATCTAACATGCATTCGTAGGAAGGATGCAAGCTTCTCTGAGCCATAGACTTATAGTTATTGTTTTGATATTTCATTGTTTGGAACATTTGATGTCATGGATTTCATATTCCATGAGTTTTGTATACATTCGATTCTTTGACTATATTTATATATCTAAGTGTGCTATTCCTTAAGCAACTCAACTACAATTTGCGTTTATACTTATGTGATCAATGTATACTTGTGTATGTGATCAAATTAGCTTCTACTTTAAGGGTTTTTTAATAAAGGGTGCATGAAACAAGTTTTAAATCCTTAAAAATCTCTAAATTCTTGGGTTTTTCACTTTGCCGAGTCTGCGCCAAGTCTGGGCGCCGAGTCCTAAGTTCCGAGTCGAGTCACCCTCGCCAAGTTCGAGTCTCAGAACTATGATTTATACAAAGAAATTCAACATGTGTTGGTAATTTGAGCATATAGGTAAAACAACCTACAAACATTATAACAAAAACTCCTAACAGATCTAGCTACCAAAAACATTACATACTATGTTTGATATTCGATTTCTAACAAAATTGTAAATGTAGGGCCCAAATTTGTTAAGACTTATTTGGCCCAAATGGGTATTCAGATCAGATTATAAACTTAAAAATAACCAGTGCTTCAGCAATATATATTTCAAATTCTGGTTAGAAACTTTCTCCAACCTGCAACACTTTCATTGGAATGGCATGCAATTACCAAAACAGAATGCAGAACACGCACACATAAAATAAAACAAAATCTGCTGATCACACAAATCTTGAAACTGAAGCCACAAATCTCTACGATAACATGTTGGAATTTGTAATGTGTCAGTGATTTATTCATGCATTGGGAATGTATTTATACAAAGAATTCCAACATGTGTCGTTATTTTGGGCATACATGCAAAACAAATTAACAAACAATATAAAGAAACAGCAAACCCTCTAACAGATCTAGCATATACTCTCCCATGAATCTAACTACCACACGAATGACGTACTAAGTTTGATATTCTATTTTCAACAACATCATGAGTGTGGGGCCTATATGAGATAGAATGAAAAATAATTTGTTGAATAATGTTTTCCAACATACATGCTTTGATTGTTACTTTGAACGCATAGATGCATACTTTAAAATTACATAAATTAATTTCCAATGGATAATGCTCTGTGCATTAGGATTCTAATGTTTTCTGGGAGAGAATGGTAAATAGCAGTAGATATTCTGTGACAAAATAATGGAACAATGCTTATAAGCTGTAAAGCCTTATTGCAAAGACTGGTGCTGAAATATTTATACAGAACTGAGTTCTAAGTGTGATATCCCTATTCCTCTTAATCTTTTCTGTTAGTTTTATGATCAGATGTAATGCACAGAAAATTAATTCAAAATCAGACACAGTAACACAGCAGATACCCTGGGAAAACCCTCCTCTTGAGGGAGAAAAACCCAGCAAGAATATATCACTTATATATTGAATCAACACAATAATGATCTCCTTACAAGAGGCCGATATGCAGGCCCAAATACATGCACCAAAGAGTGATGCAACACGACAATACAAAGAGACAAATTGCTGATGAAAAACTCAGCCACCAATAATGTCGATCTGCCTTGAGAAGAACTCGCACTTGAGATGAAGGACGAACAATGAATGAATTGATGCCAAGAGAGATACAATGAAGGTGTATAAATACAAGATGGAATGGAGGGACGTGACCCTTCAATGAACACAAGTTGGCCTTCAGCAAATAATCGCGCCTCTACACAAGAGGTCGGCTCCCTCAGAAAATCGTGCCACTTCATAATTGTGCCTCATAAATAATTAAACATTATTTAATATGAATGACGTATCTTTTTGAGTTTGACCAATCGCTATAAATTAAATAGCCTTAGCTACATTTAATTTATCATTCTTGTAACAAGGAGATCAGCTGGAAGGATAAGACCGACGCTGACATAAACATCAACACTCCCTCTCAGCTAGGCATGATTCTTCCAGCTGCACAAGACATATCACCTCATCATGATGTCCACCACAATGGCTACAACCATAGTTGGAAAACTCGCCCCAACAAAAAACTCGCCAAGGGAAAAAATTGGAGAGTTTTTTAAAACTCGGGGAAAACTCGAAAAAACTCGGGAACTTAAAAAATTGCTTAATAAACATCAAGAAAGACATTTTCAGCTTTAAGTTCTGCATAGCCGAGTTTTTTGAAAAAACTCGGAAAAACTCGTTCGAGAAAAACCTCGCGAGTTAAACTCAAAAAAACTCGTTTTTTAAAAAAACTCGCGAGTTTTCTGCGAGTCTGCCAACTATGGCTACAACCATATGTGGAAAAGAAAGATATCACTTCATCGTGATATCAGATATCACCTCAACATGATATCAACCATAATGGCTACAACCATGTATGGTATGTACCAGTGTTCATCAATTGCGTGATGTTGTCACCTCAACATGATTTTCACCATGGCTCTCCCAGCTCAGGTGAAACACAAGTACAAGAAAATCATCACGGACTCTCTCACGCGATGCTGTCATGGAGTCACACACATGACATCAACCATGGCTCTCCCAGAGGGTGGAACAAGGGCTTTAACCTCAAACTTCTCTCATAGAGAAGAATGCATTAACAAGGGATTTCACCTCAAACTTCTCTCACAGAGAAGAACTCATTAAAGAGGATCACTGATGCTAAGACTCCTCAGTTAGGGTTGTATTCTCCACCATACCAAGCTTATCTCGAAAGTACACAAAATTTTTCCTAGATGGAGGCTTGGTGAGAATGTCTGTCGTCTGCTCATCAATGTTGATATACCTCAACTGTATAGCTTTCCTCAATACCATATCTCTGATATAATGGTATTTGATCTCAACATGCTTGGTTCTGTCATGAAACACAGGATTGAGAAAGCTTCACATAGCTCTAGTTATCACAATGAATGATAGTAGGGTCCATTGATTGTCCAAAATATCCTGCAAGGAGCTTACGAAGCCACACTGCTTCCCGAGCTGCCACACAAGCTGCAATGTACTCTACCTCTGTTGTACTCAATGCTATAGATGACTGCTTCCTGCTGCACCAAGATTTCATAGCAGATCCTAAAGCAACATCCAGAGGTGCTCTTCCGATCAGTGACACTCCCTGCCCAATCAGAATCAGTCTAACCATAAAGCTCCAAGTCCACATCTGAAGAATATCTCAACCCATATCGAACTATGCCACGCAAGTATCTGAAGATATGTTTCGTTGCAACAAAATGTACCTGCCTCAATTCACACATGAACTGACTAAGAGCACTCACTCCATAGCAGATATTTGATCTAGTGTTGACTAGATACATCAAGGATCCAACCAACTGCCTATACATCGTGAGATCCACCAAGTTTGAACTAGCTGTAGCCTCCTTCACCTTATGTAGGTTGGTCTCCATAGGTGTAGACATCGATTTGCAATCAATCATACCAAACCTCTTAAGTATATCAATGGTGTACTTCCCTTGACTTAGAATCATCTCATCTGGCTTCTGCCATACTTCTAAGCCAAGGAAGTAATGCATGAGCCCAAGGTCCTTCATTTCAAACTCAGAAGCCAACTCCTTCTTGCATTTGAGAATGAGGTGATCTTCTCCAGTAAGAATCAAATCATCAACATACAAAATCAAAATCAATGCTTCACCATCAATTACCTTAAAATACAGATTTGAGTCATCATCATTCTTAGAGAAACCCAAGCTTGATAAGTAACGATCAATCCTTTCGTACCATGCATGAGGAGCCTGCTTAAGACCATACAAGGCCTTCTTCAGCCTGCAAACATGAGACTCCTTCCCATGTACCTTGAATCCATCAGGTTGCTCGATATAAACTTCTTCCTCAATCACACCATTCAGAAAAGCTATCTTCACATCCATCTGATGAATCTTCCATCCTCTAGATGCAGCAATGGCAATAATGGTGGACAGAAGTATAGCAAGCAACTAGAGTAAATGTTTCTTCATAGTCAACTCCCTCTTTTTGTGAGAACCCTCAAGCCACGAATCTTGCCTTGTACTTCTCAATGCTCCCATCAGCCGCATGCTTGATCTTGAAGAGCCATTTTGAAGATACCACAGATTTTCCTTCGGGTCTAGGAACGATGTCCCAAACATCATTCTTCAGAATAGACTGATACTCCTCTGTTATAGCATCTTTCCAAACTTGTTGACTAGAAGCTTCCTCAACACTGGAAGGCTCGGACTCAATAATCTGACTCATCAAAGCAACATAACTAGAGAACTCGTGAGGTCTCTTGCTTTCTCTGAAGGTTCCTCTTGGAGTTGCAAACCTTTCTACCTCCTGCATTGTTTTCCTAGCCCAAAGAGGTCTTTTTCTCCCAATCATAATATCGGTAGGCCCATCAATAGGTTCCAAGGGCTCAACTGGATCATTATCTTGTTTTGGTTCTGAAGTCTCCCTCTGAATCTCAGGAGCATGGTCAACTTCCATATCCTAAGGAGACTCTTCATTATCAATCTCCATGTGAGTGCCCTTGGATCTTTTAAATGCAACATCTTCCTCAAATGTGACATCTCTACTGATCTCAATCAACTTCTGACTTGGGATTTAGATCCTGTAGGCTTTTGATGTTTCACTGTAACCTACAAATATCCCCTTCTTGCTAGAAGGCTCCAACTTTGTCCTCTTTTCCTTTGGTACATGAATATATACTGGACATCCAAAGATCCTTAAATGACTCACTTCTGGCTTCTTCCCAATAAAGGCTTCTTCAGGAGTCATGTTCTCCAGGATCCGGTGAGGACTTCTATTCTGAACATAGACTACTGTCCTTGATGCCTCTACCCAAAGGAAGGTCAGCAAATCTTGGTCATGAATCATGGCTTTAGCTGCTTCCACGATTGATTTGTTCTTCCTTTCAGCAACACCATTCTGTTGAGGATTATAAGGGATACTGAACTCCCTCTTAATCTCAGCTTCAATGCAGTAGTTTCAAAAGCTGTCGGAAGTGTACTCTCCTCCATTGTCGGATCTCAGGACTTTGATCTTCTTCCCAGACAAATTCTACCTGAGCTTTGAATTCCTTGAACCTTTCTAATACTTCCTCAGATTCTTTAGATTTCAAGAAATAAATCCAAGTCTTTCTAAAGTAGTCATCAATAAGAAGAATGTAATACAAGAAATCACTCGAAGAAGCAACAGACATTGGACCACATAAATCAGAATGGATGAGATCTAGAATACATTTGGATCTATTTTCACTACTATGAAATGAACCTTTAGTATTCTTACCCATAGCGCAGCCTCTGCAAATACCTTCATGCTCCTGGTTGAACTTCGGAAGACCCGAGACCATCTTCTCCATGATAGGTAGAGCTCGGAAGTGAAGGTGAGCCAATCTTCGATGCCAAAGATCACACAAGCTTGAGGAATTATAAACAAGAGCCTGAAGTGGACGAGTGCATAGCCTGTAGAGACTCTCATGTCTAACTCCAATCACCTGAGCAGTCTTGAAACTAGAGTTTTTCGTCCACACAAGAGCTTTGCCTTTAGAGAATGCAACTTGGTAACCCTTGTCTTCCAATGCTGAAATGGAAACAAGGTTTCTCTTGATGCTTGGAACATATAGAACATCACACAGCTGAAGAGTAATGTCAGAATCCAAGTGGAGAGTGGAGGTCCCAATTCCTTTCACCGAGTAACTAGCATCATCTCCAATAATGACTTGTTCACTAGAATCTCTCTCCACCAAATTTGTTAGATGCTCCCTGAATCCGGTAATGTGGCGAGATGCACCACTATCAATCAGCCAAGTGTTGGTGTCGATAGATACATTGCTTGACAATGCCGAATAGAATAAGTACTCACATGAATCCTTTTGCGGGGAGACATCATCAACATCTGCAATGGTGGCCTGTTGCTTAGGCCTGGATGGGCAATGCTTAGCAAAGTGACCATACTTGTCACATCTAAAGCATTGGACTTTGGAGAGGTCCCTCTTCTTCTTGAATGTGGGAGCACCATCAGCTCCATTATCTCTATTCCTTTTGAAGTAACCTTTCTTCCCATTCTTTCCTTTCTTCTTTGATGATTGAGAGGCGAGAGCATGAATGCCTTCATTGGTAGAGCTTTGACCAATTCCTCTAGCAGCCAATCTAGACTCCTCTTGAATGAAGTCTGCCCTCAATCGATCAAACTTGGGAAGCTTCGATCTTGCACTGATTCCTTGAATGTAGGACTCCCATGATGAAGGAAGACCATTAAGAGCAAGCATGGTCAAGTCCTTGTCATCTGTCACATGACCAATTGTAGAGAGTTGATCTCTCAACTCCGAAATCTTCATGAAGTAAGCAATAACCGTTTCTCCTTTCACCATCTTCACATGATGTAGTTGTTGCTTTAGTGCAAGAGCCCGGCTGGTGTTGTTGATTTCATACAGCTCCTCCAAGGTTTTGAACATGTCTCTTGCCGTCTTCAACTTGGAGACAATAGGAACGATATGATCCTTCACGGAATCAATTAACATCTTCTTCGCCTTGATATCTTTCTTCCTCCATTGAACTTTCTCTTCCTCATCCGTAGGTTCGGGAACTTTGCTCTCCACTAACTCAACCAATTCGTTTTCTTCCAAAGTGAGCATAATTTTGAATCTCCATGAAGTGAAGTTTGATGCTCCTTCGAGTCTGTCCTCAATCTTAAGACCGTTCACCATTTTGACGAAGAGATAGAGATAGACAATAAGGAGAAAGAGAAAAAAAGAGTATAGCTGTAATAATAAATCTGATCACGATCTTCTTCACACCCTCTCTGATACCATGTTAGTTTTATAATCAGATGTAATGCACAGAAAATTAATTCAAAATCAGACACAGTAACACAGCAGATACCCTGGGAAAACCCTCCTCTTGAGGCAGAAAAACCCAGCAACAATATATCACTTATTTATTGAATCAACACAATAATGATCTCCTTACAAGAGGCCTATATGCAGGCCCAAATACATGCACCAAAGAGTGATGCAACACAGCAATACAAAGAGACAAATTGCTGATGAAAAACTCACCAATAATGGCGATCTGCCTTGAGAAGAACTCACACTTGAGATGAAGGACGAACTATGAATGAATTGATGCCAAGAGAGATACAATGAAGGTGTATAAATACAAGATGGAATGGAGGGACGTGACCCTTCAATGAACACAAGTCGGCCTTGAGCAAATAATCGCGCCTCTACACAAGAGGTCGGCTCCCTTAGAAAATCACGCCACTTCATAATTGTGCCTCATAAATAATTAAACATTATTTAATATGAATGACGTGTCTTTTTGAGTTTGACCAATCGCTATAAATTAAATAGCCTTAGCTACATTTAATTTATCATTCTTGTAACAAGGAGATCGGCTGGAAGGATAAGACCGACGCTGACATAAACATCAACATTTTCCAGGATTACTTTTCTCTTTTAAGCACGGATTACTTGTACTACTTACCTTTCTCTTGATCTTTGCATACAGAGGTCATCAAAAGGATGACATAGCCCAGAAAACCACACTGTAATATAGAGGGATACAGATCGAGGTTTACGAAGAAAACAAAAAGACAAGGGAAGAGAAATAGTAACCAGATAAGAAAATGAAGAATTCATGAGCAGGAAAAATGCAAAAATATAGGAAAGGGACCAGGATTGAGGATGATTCCAGGATAAATCTAGAAAATGAATAGGGTTTTCTCTAGTAACATATCAATGGTTGAGGGTGATTTTCTAAGTGACACAAACAGAACTACTTGCTGCAACTGCAATCTGAAACTCTATTGCCGCCTACACTCATAGTATACAAATTTACATCACATTCCTTTTATGGCAATTTCTAAAACACATGTAAGAGTAAGAATCAGGAAATATCAATGTTGGAAAGTACATATTGAATTTATAAGATTCAATCAGAGAACATAGGATCCTTATTTTGGCATAAAAGTTTTTAAGATCCAAAGCTAGAATACTGTAACTTGAATAGGCAGACCATACTTACAGAGAATGCATGAGTAATATGAACACAGAACTCAACCGCAATGCCAACTGACATCACAAGATTTACAACGGAGATTGCATTCAGTTGAATGCTCAGAAGTGACATCAATCCCTGTCCAATGCCAAACAAATTCTTTTAAAATTATAAAATATGCAATCTGATGAAGAAATATAACTATCTGCAGGGACCCACTTAAGTTTTTAAACATAAACTACTCCTGATAATAGTCTTTCTAAAAATTGTCAATTGTCTTAGTAGTAATTTGAACAGATTGCAAGCTGGGTTCTAGAATATGGAAAACAAATAACAGGTCACATAATTATAGGGATTACACTTGAATTAATATATCATTCAACTTTTATTTAATTAATTTATCAATGTAGAATCAATACTTAAGACATCTATAGAAAAAATATCAATATGTGACCTTTTGCAGAACAGCAATTGACATGATACAAAAAAAGGTTGACAAGACATTTAAGTTTTAACTATCATCTTTGTTAAGAAAAAAATCTTCAAATCCTCTTAAGTATCCCTTCGACTTGGATGAGGTTGATTTCAATATTACTTCCAGCTCTATTGTATCCTTAAGAATGCAAATGGTAAAAATTTATTCATGAATTTTTTTTCTAATACACAGGGTAAAAGTCCTGAGAGCAACTCTTATGCAAAAGTCTTCTTACACAAACAAAAATGAGGGGCTAGTAGTGAACCCTTAGTTTCTTATTTCAGGAAGAAAATTAAGATTAAATACCTCTACAAGTAGTATAGATGAACCTAGAAACCAAGAGGTACAAGAGGAAAACATAAAACACTTGATTGATCCTCTCCACATGAATACAAGTACTAAATAATGTGTGGACCATGTTATAATAGGCCATCCACAAGGGATTGGAAATTTGTAGCTTGAAGGACCAGGAAGTTTTAAGCCTTTTCTAATTGGCCATTCGCTATAGGGAACATCAATAAATAATATGCAACATGGATAGACAGATAAAACCTACCATGATATCCAATATAATCATTGCCAAGACAAGCAAAATCATTGCTGAAGCCCATAAACTGCAGGTATCAAATGAATTAAATAAGAAAAAATCCAGTAAAAAACAATATTTCAAACTTTCCAAAGCATAAAGAAAAGAAAAGAAATCTTTTAACTTTGGTATGCTTCTTAAAACATAGATTAGTAAGATACAAACCTGCATGTAATAACAATGCAAACGATAAATACAGCTCCTGTTCCATAAGTACATCAATAATTCAGTCAGTCAAACATCATCGGTTAAAATATATAATTCAAACTCATGCTACCAAATCAAAAGGTAATAGGAAAATAATGATAGAATATTATGGCATATCAAATAAATCCTCCAATATCAAATCCAATTTATTTAACAAATCAAGTATATCATTATGGTATTGTCAATAAAATCCTCCAGTATCAAATCCCATATACTTAACAAATCAAATATCTCTCAGACTTCTACAAAATTTCAACTGCCGAAAGTAAAGGTGCACAAGAATAAGAAAAATACAAACAAATGGTAAGAGGTAGAGCTACTCAACTTCCTCTCTCAGATGCTATACTAAACATAAATACAGTTTAGTCCTGATCTGCAAGAAGTTCATATTTGGTCTCTATAATGGCGACATGTTTCTTATGATTGTAATATTGCTGGCTTTTTTATGAGGACTCATGGCAATGAAGCTAACCTATAATTCTCCAAACATTCAGAAGGAAAAATAACCAGAGGTCCATAGTGATGGGTTCACAGTCCCCAACCTTGTGCCCCAGCCATGTCATGGATGCCATACCTAGGGTTTCAACCAGTCAAAGGAGTGCCTAAACTTGCTACTTTGGGAGAAAATTAATCTACAAAGAGCATAATTCAAAACTTTTGAGATCCATCTTCGGATATGGAAAGCTTTAAAAAAATTAGCCAAGGCTGCCTTTTTCCACCTTTCACATTTATGTTATGTGAATTTCTTTCTAACTTTCTTGAGCTCCAAAGGCTATTCTGAAGGAGATTTAGATTTCAAAATTTTTATTTTGAATTTGGAATATTGTGCGGTTTTGGTGTCAAGGGTGTGCACACCAATTTGCAAAATGAGGTATTTTATTTACAAAAATTGGTGCTGCATGTATTTTAAGTAGGACCTTTGTTGCAGTGGCTAAAGCATTGCAATGATAATAAAGGAGTTAGTGGTTTGAATCTCATCCCTCTCCCTTTTAAATGGCAGGATGCTACTCCACCCACAAACAGAGCCACTAGTGCCACTCCACCCACAAATAATGCAACTGCCATTTGCACCACCTCCAAACACATCACATTAGACAACACCACCTTTGCCAGCTGAATGCACAATCAACACACATGTTAACAACCGATAAGAGCATGCCATGCCAACAGGTATGCCTCCCAACACATTGCCACGTTAGCACTCTGCCTAGTGGACTGCCACACAAAGGGCTCAATACACCAAATAGACACTCAAATCTGGTCCCAATACCATGTGGCAAACCATCATGCATAGTCAACACCAAGCATGTGAAGTCTAAATTTGAAAGTCATTTGTGTTTAATCCCTTGATCTTCTAAGGGTCATAACTTTTACATACCATATCCTTTATCGCTTGTTCAAAAGGGATTGGAAAGCTGGTTCGGAAATCTATAGATCTGTATAAATTATTCTATATTTTAAAGCAATCTGTTCACAACTATACACATCTGAAGTAGGAAAAAGCTCTTTCACATATGAAGGTACTCTTATATACATCTTCTAGTAGGCACACATATGCCAGTGTTACAAGACTCGTTCAAACTCTCACCCAAACTCGACGAGTCCCGAGCTGAGCCAGGCTCGACAATCTGGGAGACTCAGGCTCCGATTACTCACCAAACTCACTGGTTTTGGGCGAGTCCCAAGCCAGAGACTCTGTTGTGGTTGGGTAAACAACAAAACATATAAAAAACACTTAAAAGCATTTTAAGTTACACTTTTTGGTTTTATATTTGCCTCCTTCATTCTAAAAGGCACTTCATTTCATTTTCAAGCCAAGGAAGAAAGAAAAAAGAGAGATTTGAGCCAAAATTTATTTGCATTGAAGGAAAACCAGCAATGAGATTGAGCAAAAACTGGTTGTTGAAAACTTGAATCACATTTGAGCAGGTTTGTAGGTACTCTTGGTGCATCTAGAGGAGTCTACAAAGGATTGGAAAGAGCTCTCCATTGATTTCAAGGAAGATTTAAGAGGTAAGTTTGAATTTTGAAGCTCTTTTTTTTTTTTTTAAACCAGAATTTCATTTCTCTTCTACATTTCTACTTTCTTTTTTGTATTTTGTTTTAGTGAAACAAAGAACAAACCCTAGGTGTGTTTAAGGTTTTTGTTGAACACACCCTAGGTGTTTTTGTAAAAAAAATAGTTTTATAGTTGCAAACTCTAAGTTTTTTAATATTAGTTTAATTATAAACTTTGAATGTTAATTTTTTTCTATTTATGTGTTATTGCAGCATTGTTTATATTTATAAATTGTATTTATCACAATGTCTCAAACACCAAATAGAAAGGACCCTTGTTGGAAACATGCCCCTATTACCCATAGGCAAAAGAAAGGAGAGGTACCATGTTTCCATTGGAAAACAACTATACTTAGAGGCATTAATAGATTGAAATACCACCTTGCACATATACAAGGTCGAGATGCTAATTCATGCCCAAAAGTCCTCCTGAGGTTATGCATGAAGTGCAAGTTCAATTGGAAACCTTTGAGTAGCAAAAAGAATTTAAAAAGTGGCAAAAAGAGGAGATGGCAGCCATTGGTGGAGTTGGAGATTCTTCTTCTTCCATACCTCCATTTCCTCCATCTTCGGTTGCTGGTAGTGCTAGTGGCAGTGGCAATGGCAGTGTTAGCATTGGGCCTAGAGTTCGTGCATCTAGGTTGGATTCATATATTTTGCCATGCATTGCTCTCGGTTCCCAACCGTCACTTGAGAGCATGGGTTGGAACAAAGATAAACATGATGGAGCCAAAAGTGCAATTGCAGACTTTTGGTTCTATTGCCACATTCCATTCCATGCAGCCAAGTAATTTTTCTATTTGTTTTGTTTTAAAATATATAGCTTGATAGTTGATTCTTTGTCTCTTGATTTTTATTTTTAAAGCTATATTGAATTCAAATTTAAATTCTCCATTTTACAATACTTATTTTATTTTATTTATTTGTGTTAGGTCTCTATATTGGCAAAACATGGTTGATGCCATTACTGTTTGTGGGGCGGGGTTCAAAGCCCCTAATGATGAGATAAAGGGCTCCATTTTGTCACAAAAGGTGGCTGATGTGAAAGACACACTATGTGTAATGTCCCCATTTTCTGAGCATCAGAGTTCGTAAGGATTAGCCTATCAATTGACCCTCGTAGGCTAACACTGATAGTTAGAGGGTCCTTCGTGGCAGTAATCAGGGTGTTTTTCTCCTTCAGAGCTCAATATGGGTTCAGTTTGGCCTTCGTTTGACTCAGTTCTTCATACTTACTATTTATAGTAAGTCACCATTTTAGGGGAGTCAGGGTTACTAAATTTAGTAAGGCACCTGAACAGGTCTCAGATGCAGTGTTGACCTCTTATTTGGTTGGATGGGCAAAATATTAAATGATTAATGATTAATTATCATTAAAGGTACTTTAATGATAATTAAATATTATAAAGTTAAATTATAAATTAAAAGTGTACTTTATTTCCGATGAGGCCATGACCCTCAATTTAAATCACTTAAAGTACATTTTTATATTATTATTTTGGACACCCAAGGTTAGAGAGATATTATAAAGTTTTATTAAAAACCTAAAGTGGATTTCAAAAGAGGATTAAAAGTAGCTTAAGAGGTCGACCTTCTTGAGGAATTATAAAAGGGCATCAAAGGCATTCGAATTCATTATGTTTTGAGAATATTAAATTGTGTCTTTGGAGTTCGTGCTTGGAGAGGAAACCAATTAGGGTTTTCTGCCATTTCCGCATTGGAGAACGAAAACTCTTCAGTGTTAGTGCAATTTTAAGGCTGTGCAATACCAGCTGATATTATTGCTTGAGAGGGCTTCATTCAAGAGTCCATTTGGAGCTTATAGGTGAAAAATCAACATAGGGTTTGAGGCAGTTTAAAGGTATATCTATTGCAGACCTAAGTTATTCATTGGCAGCCATTATCAATCAGGTTTCAAGCTATTTAATGTGTTGCTACAGTACCCGCGCTACAGTGCGTGTGAATAGTGCGCATGAACAGTGCGCGTGAACAGTGTTTGCTACAGTGCTCGTGAACAGTGATTCGGTACAGTGGCATGTCTAAAATCTGAACGTGGGCTTTGTTAGAGGACTTTGGAAGAGGTGTCTGAGATGTATGAGGCTGGATGTACCAATTCTCAAGGGAATCGATTGCAAAGGAGGTGTCTATAGCTGCTGTTCGAGCATTTCGGGAACTCCTGTAACTGCTGCAACCACTTCCAGATTGGGTCGATATTATACCAGGTCTGAGTCTATATTATATTGCATCTTTCAACCTTCCTTACACTCATAATTTATTAATGTTGAGGACTGTTACTGCTGGTAATCAGGAAACCAGTGTTATATGGACTGCTGTGTGTAATCAAAATTTGTTACCCTTATAAGACAATCATAGAGTCTGAAATAAGTATGTAATAAGATGATACCAGTGTCAATACTGCCCAGAATTAAGCATGGTGGACTGTCAAACAATGTGAAGCATCCCTATTAGTCTTATACACTTTCCCTTGAATATTATTATAGCTGACATAAATGTTTGAGTTGTTACAGTCCTGTTAGGATGTTTTTGAGCAGCCTGTGTGGTGAAATCAGTTCTATATTGTACTCAGAAAGTATATCCAAATCTGCTGTTTCAATTCTCTTGTAATGGCTGTGTAATGGCTATGCTAGTGTAATGTGCCTAGAGCAGAGATCTTAGCATTTAAATGCTGTTACAGATCCTAGACAACAAGTACAATATTTAAATATAATTTTGTTCATTGGAAAGAAAGTAATCCGTTGGTGTTTAGAAATTTCTCTTCTTGATGATTACTTTCATTGAATGTTACCAAGTTCATGCATAATGTTTATCATTTTATGATCAAGCGAAATCTATCTAGTGCAAAATCGGAAAATTAGATATCACATTAGGGGTGGTATCTTACACTATGGCTGATGTGAAAGCCACAATAGAGGAGCAGCGACACATATGGAGGAAGAAGGGTTGCACCATCATGACCGATGGTTGGACCGATAGAAGAAACAAAACATTGCTCAATTTTCTTGTTTCTTCCTGAGGTGATTTTACTTCCTAAAATGCATTGATTTAGTGATTAACAATCAAGAGTTTTAATTTATGTTTTATTGAATCATTGATTTTGTTTCCTTTCTAGGTGACACTGTGTTCATCAAATCTATTGATGCATCCGGGAACACCAAAAATGTTGAATTCCTTTGCGAGGCTTTGGAGGGAGTCTTTGTTGATGTAGGGGAGGAGAATGTGGTGCAAGTAGTTGTACATAATGGGGCAAATTATGTTGTTGTGGGTAGACCATTGATGGATAGGCACCCATCATTGTTTTGGACTCCTTGTGCCGCTCATTGCCTTGACGTCATATTGGAGGATCTTGGCAAGATTGCATGGATCAAAGCATATTTGGAGACAACAAAAAATATTTGTAAATTCATATATAATCACACGAGTCCTCAACTTAATGAGGCAATACACAAGGCAAAAGGAGTTGGCTCGCCCAGGGATAACCCAACTTGCTACCAATTTCATCATATTACAATCTTTGTTGCAGTCAAAGGGAGCTTTGAGGTGCATGTTAGTTAGTGAGAAGTGGACTTCCTTATCATATGCTAAGACAAATGCAAGGGAAGATGTGTCAAATTGGATTTTTTATTAGCAAGCCTTTTGGGTACCTACTGCGAAGATTGTAAAGGTAAATGTAATCAATAATTAGTTTACCAATTCTACATTATATTTTCATTCTTATTTTTATTTTATTTGCTTATTTTTGTCGACTCTTGCTTATGCTCTACACAGTCATCGAGCAAATGTTCGATACTCGTGTTGAAGCACAAATAGTCACCGAGATTTAGATTTTCAAACTTGCACAAGGAGATCTCTTTGCCTGAGATGTATGCAAGGCTACTCAATCAACATTGCAACCAGGTGAAAATTTATTAAGGGCATAATAGTAGTTTAAAAATTAACACTTTTCCTTTTTTTATGTTACTATTAAATATTGAAACTTAAAGTTGGACAACGAGATTGATTTTTTTCTTTTTCTCATCTCAATTGCATGGTGGGAGAGATTTGGTGCTAAAGTATCAAATCTTCAGAGGATTGCGATTCAAGTGTTAAGCCAACCATGCAGTGCTTCAGGTTGGAGGATGTTTGAGCACATACACTCCAAGAACCACAATAGATTGTCAGTGCAGAGGTTGAATGATTTGGTTTATGTTCATTACAACCTCCCCCTTCACCATAGATAGATATTGGGCACTAACTTATCACCCATCGCGTTAGAGGAGGTTGATCCACAATCAGATTGGATCACTAAGGCTGAGAATCCTGTCTTTAGCGATGAGGACCTTGATTGGGTCGACCAAGTTGATAGAGAGGCAGAGGCATTAGCCATGGCAGAGGAGGAGGATAGAGCATGACCAGACACTTTGGATGTTGGTTTGGGTGCCACTGAGACTGAGACACAAGCAGAGATGATGGTTGCATCATCATCCAAGACCTGGGTTACCGAATCACTCCTCTGAAGGCATCATTTCTAAAAACAAAACATTTCAAAAACAGAAGCAGAAACGAATCGCCCAAGAACGGTACAAGAATCAATTTTCCACCTGTGGGTTTGATTCGGACTTCACAAAAGTGATTCCAAATGCTTTTCTTGCTGACGTGGCAACTCAAAGGCATTTTTTGACCATTTTTTCATCCACATTTAACTTTTTTATCGATTTCCATGAATTTTAGGGCGAAACTGTCTAACAAAAGCACAGATTTCACGTGTTAGTTTGCAAAGGTTATTGTTTCATCATTCATTTCACTTTGACTACGATTATTGTGCTACACTTTCTTCTTTGTCAACACAAAGAAACTTAAAGCCTGCGACTGCAACGACACACAGAAACGAGACAGGAGAAACCACGAGCGACACAGGCATCACAGAGAAACGCGGGAGCACAGAGAAAAGACGAGCGACCGGGGGAGAAAAAATGACGCGCGACCAAGTAGGGTTTTCATTTTTATTTTTAATTTTTTTTCGTTTTTATTTTTATTTATTTTTAAAACGAAAAACTGTTATGTATTTTTATTTTATTGTTAGTTTAAATTTAATTTTTTTAATGTGTTAGATATTAAATATTTCAGAATATATATTATATATAATTTTTAAAATATAATTTAATATATTGATATTTCCGATATTTTTAAAATATGACTTTTACTTATAGTCTTAACTGTTATATAATTAAATTACTAATAAATAATAATATATATAATTTTTAAAATATAATATTCATATATTATAAATTTATAATTATATAATTTAAAAAATTAATAATTATTTTATTGTTTAGAATCTTAGATTCGCACAAATTAGATTTTAAAAATTTATAACTTCTACAATTTAAGATTTTAAAAAAATATAATTTATACAATTTAGATCTAAAAAATTTATGATTTATTGTTTAGATTTATATATTCTCTTAACAATTTTTAAATTTGAAATTTCTAATTGCAGGTTTGCACATAGAGATTGTTTCTACTTTCTAAATATCATGGCAGGTAGTTCAGCTTCCATCGGCAATACTAATCCCTCATTCAATATTGACCCGACTTCGCCGCTATGGAGAGATGTAGAATGTAATGTCCCCATTTTGGCCATACGCTCTTCATTTGGATTTAGCCTATTTCCAGAAATCTGTAGGCTAAGCTGAGGCAGAAAATTAGGGTTTCCTCTTTCAGATACTGCTCAGTTGGCGTTATGAGGTTGTTGTGCAGACTTACTATTTATAGCAGTTCACTATTTTTAGCAAGTCTATCTTTTGGAAGTATCTGTCTAGCAACAGTTCAATCCTTTGCAGTTCAATGTTCAGTTTGGCTTTCTGTTGTTTTGATGTGAACTTACTATTTATAGCAGTTGGCTATTTTTAGTAAGTCTAATTTTGGCAGATAGCATCATCGGCAATCAGCTCAAGTCATTTTGCTATCCTTCAGTTTCAGTTTGGCTTTGGTTATCTCCATGGATTAAGTTTTATACTTAGTCATTTTTATGTTTCTCAGTTGTACCCCCACGCCTAGGAATGATCACTTCATGTTGTTTTTAAAAGGGGGTCATTAAGGGGTCAATGGTGCATTTAATGAATTATTAAATGCTTTATTGTTGCAAAGTGAAGTTGGATGCCTAAAAGAGGTTGATTAATATTTTATTATTTCAAAAAGTGAAATGCTTAAAGTGGCATCCCTTTTGGAAGTTGAAGTGATTCAACTTCTTGGAATTTGAAGAGTCTCTTGTTGCTTCATTTGCCAATTGAAGCTTATATATTGCTGCTGTTTGTAGAGCTGATCATCTTTGGAAATATTGTAAAGTTATGCTGCTGGTTTGAAATCCAGAATCCGGCTAAGGGAAAGCTTAGCAATTTGACTCCATTCTTCGGGCCTGAAACTATGGTTCCCTAGATGGTGGATTGAGAGTGTGCTTCATCCAGAAGTGCACATTGAGTTTCAAAGTTGAAGATTTTGTAGTTTTTGATAATAATTTTCAGAATTGTGTTTGCTGGTCATATCATGGTTGAAGGAGGTTTTCATTAACAGCTTTTTGTATGTTTTTTATGTGCTTCTGGGTATTGAAGAAATTGATTCCTAGTACATGGGCACCCCTTCCCACAGAAGATCAAAATTTAATTTGAAGAATTTTGAGAGTTTTTATCATTTTGGAGTGGTTGGTTTGTCTACAACTGAAAGTGTTTTTTGTTAACAGCTTTTTGAGCAAATTAAATATCATTCTGGGTATGTTTGCAAAGTGGTTCTAGACCCAAGGCGACCCCTTCCACAAGAGATTGGAATTTATTTCCAAGTCTTTGATTTTTATTTGCTAAATCGCCCTTCTCAAGAATCGTACCATGTTGGGAGCATTGGGAATTGTGCAAGTAAATTAATGGTTCCTTTTTGAATCTGTTTCATCATCATGACATGGGCGCCTATCCTCCAGAGGTTCATTGCAATTGATTTCACTCAATTTGGAGGTAAATTGATAAAGTTATGTGCATTTCATTGATGTACAATTTGCTGGTCTGATTTTCTGTATTCTCTATTTCTGATCAGACTTGTTAGTTTTTAATATAATGCTGGTTTGAGTTTCATTTCTATATCATTATTATATTGTAAGAGTTAGAGGAAGTGTTACTCTAACCTTTGATTGATTTGGAAGCATATCTTTCTTATTTGCAGCTGTTTAATTCATTGTAAAGCTGATTAGTAGTACTAACAGCTATTTATTTTATTTGCTGCAATTAGTTTAAATTTCATACTCCCACGATTGAGTGGTTGAGTTTAAATAATCATCTTTCTTAATTGTAAGTTTCCCCCCACTAAATAAGTGGTTGTGTGGACTGTATTCCCCCCACGTTAATAAGTGGAAGTGAGGATTTAAATGGCTGGCTTGCCGCCTTTAATAATGTAATAATCTCACCCACTGAATAAGTGGAGTATCCCCACTGCCAGGATGCCTGCATCAGCAGATGAATTGTACTTTCAGCTCTGTTTATGCCTAATGAGCCTCTGACCATATGCTATCACCTCGCCCACATTGGGATCTTGGTGAACATTCTTGGTTAGAGTTATCTTCTTTGCTGGTTTACATTTTGGAGCTAACGCTAATCAGTGTTTGGTTGCTGATTTGAATGTTAATTTTGGGAAAAAATTAATGGGGAATATTTCATAGAAATAGTAGAGCAAGTTCTAGGTGGGGGGACTTGTGTTTGGATATGCCCCAGATGTGAAAAGAAATACACTAGTTCCTATAGCCGAGTGAAAGTGCATTTGTGTGCAATCACTGGGAAGGGAATTAGACCATGTCCAAGGAAAAATAAAATAACTATACCACCTACCAAAATAGCAGAATATATTCAGGAGCAAGAGGAAGCAGATGCAACGGTTCAAAATAGAATGGGGTATCCATTGAGTACAGGAAGGGGCTCAAAGAAGCCACCTACTACTTCATCTCGCACACATAGTGGTCACCCTGACATTGTCATAGAAAGCCATCCCTTTTTGAGAATAAATGAAGTTGAAAATGTCAATGAGGCTAATGTTTCGAAGAGAGCAAAGGGACCATTGGAGAAGGCATTTAATAATGATGCAAGAGAGCTTGCTGACCAAGCCCTTGGAAGATGCCTCTATGCAAATGGTAGCTCTTTCAATGTTGCTCAATCACATTATTGGCAAGACATGATAAGAAAAGCAAATGAAGCTCCAAAGAGGTAGACAAGCCCAAATTATGAGAAGGTGTGTACCACTATATTGTCAAGGGAGGTAAAACATATAGAAAATGCATTAACTCCCATCAAGGCCTCGTGGAAAGAAAGAGGTGTGTCTATCATTTCCGATGGATGGAAGGATGCAAGAAATAGACCATTAATTAATGTGATTGCAGTGTACCTTAAAGGGGCGATGTTTCTAAAAGTTGTGGATTGTGAAGGGCGGGTAAAGGATGCACAATTTATTGCTGACATCCTTATACAATGCATTAATGAAGTGGGACCTCAAAATATTGTCCAAGTTATATTAGACAATGCGAAGAATTGTAGAGCAATAGATATGATAGTTGAGTCACGATTCCAACATATATTTTAGACACCTTGGGCTGTGCATTCCCTCAACCTCACACTACAAAAGTTGGGTACAAAAATAGATTGGATCCAACAAGTCTATGCTGAAGCTGAAGAGATCCAAATGTTCATAACAAATCACCACATGTTGCAAACTATCTTTAGATCATTCTCGCGACTAGAGCTACTGAAGGTAACTCAAACTTCAAACATTGCATTTTTTTAATGTTATGTTTTACTTTAATAATTTATTTAGAATACATACATATATTGATTTTGTTATTTTAATTGTTTAATTTTTATTTTCAAATAGGTGGCAGAGACTAGATTTGCATCTAACACAATCGTCTTGAGACGACTTGTGAAGGTGCGAGAGGCGTTTTCTGTTATGGTCATTAGCCAATCATGGTCTACATGGAGGCAATCAAACACTGAAAGGGCAACAAATCTAAAACAAAAGATTCTAGATGACACTTGGTGGGATCGAGTGGAATATCTTCTTGCTTTCACCGAGCCCATATTGAGCATGATACGCTTTACTGAAATGGATAAGCCATGCTTGGGGGAGGTTTATGATGGCATCGACTCAATGCTTGAGAAGATGAAAACCATCATATGTGAAAAAGAGTGAGATCTTGAAGAAACCTTCTTCGAAGAGGTGCATGCAATTTGTGTTGACTGGTGGAACAAATGACCACCCCACTCCATCTTCTTGCCTTCACTTTGATTCCCAAATTTTACAGTGTACAGATCCTTGCTATACCAAACCGAGTGCCACCATACCGTGATCTAGAAGTCAATGAAGGGTTTAGGAAATCTCTTGTTAAACTCTTCCCTGATCCTGAGATGGAAGATGCAATTTCAGCTAAATTTGTTGGTTTTGTTGTCTCTAGTGATCAAACTACTTTTGCTCTCTGTGACAAATATAAGAAGGATGCTCACTGTTGGTGGTACCTCAATGGCTACAAGATGCCACACCTCCAAGTTCTTGCAATAAAAGTCTTATCTCAAGTAAGTTTTATCATTTAAAAATTTAAAATTAAAATGTGTTATTTTCCAATTTGAAGTTTGATTTACAATTTTTTTAATTTAACAACTCTAATGAGAGCTCTCTTTGCTTCAATACGTTGCTAGTTCTTCTTCAGCTGAGCGGAATTGGAGTACATACTCCTTCATCCACTCAGTGAAGCGCAATCGATTGGCATCAAGCAAAGCAGAGGAGCTAGTTTATGTTCATTCCAACTTGCACCTTCTTACGCACAAAGAGGATGAGTACAAGTGCCAATATGGTTCAGTTTTGAGGAGTCAAGTAGTCAGCATACTTTTAGTGCAAGTGCCAGTGTGGTTCCATCATCTAATGTTAATGTTGATGATGATCTTAGTCTTGATGATGAGCCATATGATGCAATTGTATATTAGTGAATCGATTACTATTTGTATTATTCAAATGTTAAACAATGATTATCTATCATGGCATTCAAGTTTGATCCTTTTGATATTGAAAACTGAATTTAAATCAGTATATTATGTTTCAAAAATTGAAATTTTTCATGGTTTTGTTTAGCTTATGTATTGGTATATGACATTCTAATTTTCTAAACTTAATTTTGTTTCTAGGTTGCATATATATATATATATATTTGAATATTTTATTGTATTTTTGTACGTACGTACCCGATTCCATACTCAACCCCCCAAAACATTTTGTTGCACCCACGTACACGTACCCAATTCGGCAACCTAGTCCAGGACCCATCTTAGACGCCTACACAGGAGGGCTGAGTGATGCAGGCTCCTCTGAGCCATAGAATTGTAGCTTTTGTTTTGATATTTGTTTGGAACTTTTGATGCCATGGATTTCATATTCCATGAGTATTGTCTACATTTGACAACATTTATATATATAATTGTCTTACTATTGTTATTTCCTTCAGCTAAAATTTGTGTTTATACTTATGTGATTGATGTATGCTTGTGTATGGGATCAAAGTAATTTCTATTTGATGAGCTTTTGTGTCTTTTTGATGTGTTTTTTGTGACCGCACCAACGCAGAATAAAGTCGCCAACGGCTACCCTATCCTCTCTTGATCAAAGTATCCAGCACGCTAAGATTGCGAGAGAGTTCGTGCGTTCAACTCCAAGGTTCTTTCAGTGCGAATAGGCTCAGTTGGCTCGATGTGATTTGCTGGTATTTCAAGGGGTCTTACGGAATTGTTCGGCAGCGGAGAAAGGAATTTAAATGCTCGAAAGATTTGTCTATGAAGCGTGGGTTTCCTATTCTAACCAGAAAGTACTGAATTGAAATGGCGTAAGGTTAAGAGAGCCTAAATCTATTCTAAATGTGGGATATGGAGCTCAACTTCAGCAAACTTTCAACCGGACTTCGCTTTGCCTCGCATCGGACAGCTTCCATGGAATCGGTGCAATCTTCAAGGGAGATGACTAAAGATGTTCAAACCACCACTTGACATGAAGATACCATCACAACGACACATACCATCACTCAAACTGTGATTGAAGTTAGGCCCACAACGTTTCCAGTTGACCACACAAGGCGCATTCACCATCAGCAAACACACTAGTGGTATGGATAGATGAAGTTGCTTAGATCAAACACCACATTCCACAGCTAACATCTACTTGCATGAAAATGAAATTTACGCTACTTGAAGTAGAAGGGATGAAGAAACCTCGCTAGCTATCCATAACAAAGACGAATTTCACCATCAATGAAAAGATCTTTTATTATGAAAGTTTTGCACAACAATTTCTTGCAAAAGTTTTCAAAGGAAAACTTTCCTTCTTCTTCAACTACACTATCAATCTATACTAAGCTATTTCTAGGTTGTCCCTCTACTCTATGTCTATCGTCTAACTTCTACTCTCTAATTCTACTGAGTACAAATGAGGGGGACTCCCCCTTTATATAGCTGGCCAAGTCCAACAGACGGCTCAGATTACAATTGGCTGGATGGCCCAGATTGTGCCACCTCAGCCCTAAACAAGATTCGCCCTAAAAACCGCCACCAAGAGGAGTGGGGTAATAAATGAGCCATTAATGTCCATCATCCTTCTAGAAGATTCCGACTTTGAAACGCGTTCACACTGCTCTTGATCTTCTTCTCGACGTTGTTCTTCAACTTTGCTCGGGCTTCCATTCTTTTCTCCATCTTGAGTTTCGAAAACACTTCCTCTCTGTCACTAAGTCTCAACACTTAGCCAATTTTCACAACTTTTCTTCCTTCGAGGTTGAAATGTAGTCCCGGAGTATTTTCTTCATCACTTTAAGTCATCACCGCTTGGTCTTGACGTTCCTCCTGCAAAACAAGCAAGGAGAAGATAATTAGAGCATTTCATAACATAAATTCAACTTACTTACCAAGATTTTCGCATTTTAACTTCCAAGGGTTCATCGTTTTTCTAGCCAACTTCGCGTTCAAATTCTTCATGCCTTAGCCAAATTTCCAACCCATCTTGTATTCTGCTTGGCGCACTTCACTCTGATATTTCATCCAACTCAAGCTCGAGAAAGAAAAGCTTTCATCAGGAACTCGATCAAAAATCATCTAGGCAATCGTTTTCAAATTCATCCGCCAAGGCATTTTTAACACATCTTATCCCTTGCCTTAGAAAAATTTTCAAACTTTTACTTAGGAAATTTCATTGTTCAAGCGCCGATCAAATTCTCCACCTTAAACGCCTTGGCGAAGTGCAGAGGACCATGAAATCCACTCCTTGTCGAAGATCTTCAATACCCAGAAGAGAATTTTCTCCAAAATTTGTCGAATTCATGGGTATACAACGAACGGGTTCACTTAATTTTTTTTTTAATTTTGAACCTTGGAAAAATAATTTTTTCATCAAATTTATTCTTGTTCTTCGATCCTGAAGTATTTCTTTGCTTCGACTTGGAAAAAAAAATTTGTTCCTGCACTGCCAGCATCTTCTGACTTCATCACTGGCAAAATTCACTCGGACTTCAGGAAAACATCATCACCTTGATGTCCAGGCGTATTTTCTAAGGAAGAAAATATTGTGCCTTAGAAAATTTTGAATCACCTAGCACTTTTGAAAATTTTGCCTTATAAAATTTTATTCGTTCGCCAGTGGTGAAAATTTCATCAACTTCACTTAGAAAAAAATTTTATTCATGAAGGCGCCTAGCACATTTTATTTATCTTCACTCAACATCTTGGGGCGCAAATGACACATGCTGAAGGATATTCATCACCACGCCTAGCAATATTTCACTTGGCATTACATTTTCCTCACCACCTTAGGCGCATAGCATACTTGAAGGGGAATATTAAATTAAAACTCCAGCGCCTAGCACATTATTTTCCACTCACCACCTTGGGCGCATTTAGCAAGTTCAAGAGAATAAAAACTTTCAATTCCTTAGTATATTCTTTTTTTTTATCACCTTGCATCTAGGGCGCATTCTCTACCTTGAGGAGGATATTCTTTCCACGCCTAGCATTATTCACTTATCAACTTTACTAACTCTTTACATGGCGCATATCTCATGTCATGAAGGATGGAATATTCAACGCCATCTTTGACCTTTTCTTCCTCTTGGCGCATTTGAGAGGGAAAGGAGAATAAAGCTTTTCCCAACGCCTAACATGTTTTGACTTGTTGACTCTTTGTAGCATGGGCGTATTTGAGCATGCATGAAGGATATAACTCTTGAGCTTCTTACCTTTTGTCTTCACATGCCTCTATTTGGGTGCATTCAAAGGGGGGAAGAGAAAGTCAACTTTTTTTGTCCTCTTCTCAGCATGCTTGGGCGCATTTTGGCATATGTGGTGGATGAAACTCCCAACGCCTAACATGTGACCTTTCAACTTCCTTACTTTTGTCCTTACATGCCCTCTTTTGGGCGCATTTTGCATAGGGAGAGGGATGAAAAACTTTGACTCATTTGACTTCTTGGATTTTGGGCGCATTTCCTACTTGATGAAGGATGGGTGCATTTGGAGGGTGGTGGAGGATATCTTGCCTGAGAAAATTTTCTTGAAGTCATCCACTTTGAGCGAGGCGCATTTTGATGGGTGAGGTGGATGAAGTTTTATACTTAGAAATTTTTGAATGCTACTAGCTTGCATGTGGGCGCATTTTGGCATGGCTGAAGGATGAAACATGTTAGAAACTTTTTCAAACACCTTGAATACTTGCTGGGCGCATTTGTAGGTGGCAGGAAGATTTAACAATGCCTTAGAATATTTTTCACCATCTTATTTCTCCTTGGGCGCATTTTGAAGGTGGAGGAGAATTTTCTCGGACTTAGCCATTTTTCTTGACTTTTGTCAGCTTCTCTGTACCTTGCTATTTATAGTAAGTCTCTTGATTTTCAAATCTCGGAGGCTCGGAATGATTTGAAATTTTGAACACTGGATCTTCATGACTCCATTACCCTGCTGACACTGCCATTCTGAGTTGACCTGCTAAAAATAGCATATTTCTGAAGGTGTTTTACTATAAATATTAACTTCTTGCTTTTGGTACCTCCACAACTCCGATTGGTCTAAAATTTGAATGAGGCGCTCCTCACCACGTGACCTGCCTGCTGACACTGGCGCATGCAACTGATTTGCTATTTTTAGCCTATTTCCAAAATGACTTACTATAAATAGTAAGTGCTCCGTTTGACTTCAAATTTTACCAGCAGATAGCCTGAAGGATGCTGATCGTGGTGGTTTACACCAGTTTCCGAAAATTCTGACTTTTTACCCCTCTTTTCAGGTCCTGAAGCTGGAAACCCTAAAATGTTCTGCATGCATATCAAATTGTCTCCGTTTATTCTCGTTTCTGTTGCATTGTGATCAGCTCGTGATTCTGAAGTGCTAGGAGGTGGCTGTCGAGATGTATCTGCTAAAAATAGTAAGTTCCTTACTGAGTGACCATCTCCATTTGCATGTCATACCATTGCGTAGGTATCGAAAAACCCACAAGGAATCATCTGACATGCAAAGGAAACCCTGACATGCAAACCCTAAAAATAGCCTCCGAAGGCTGAACTCTGAAAGTTGTCGTCTCACTTTGCATGTTATACCGTTGCGAAGATCTCTGAAAACCCAGCAGGAATCTCCAGACATGCACTGAAAAACTCTTCATCTAAGCCCTGAAATTTGCCCCGGAAGCTGGACTACTAAAAATAGAAAGTTGTCAGTTTTAGCTCAAATTTTGCACACGAGCAGCTTGATGTGTTATGAATGCAGTGTGACAGTCGGAATTTCGAAAATGCTGACGGATTGCTTGTAATTACTTACTAAAAATAGTAAGTGCTCGGAATTTGATGAAATTCTGCCGAGAGCCTGCTGGAAGCATACTGACAATAGCGTTAGTCTTTATTTTCAATTTATTCACTTCGTTTGATCCTAGACTGACCAGGAAAGCACAAACCCTAATTTTCCAAACTTGGCCAAATTCACGTTTAAATTCAATGGTGGGCACGTCCCCAGAAAGACAGACGGCAGAAAAGAGAGACAACAACAAAACGACCGAAAAGCAAAGCCAAAATTAGGGGGTCCCCATTTGCAATGGGGCGATGTGTGAAAAAGGTCACAACATGTCTTTAAGGTTTATTTATTAAAGGGTGCATGAAACAAGTTTTAAATCCTTAAAAATCTCTGAATTTTTTGGGTTTTTCAATTTGCTGAGTCTTTGTGGAGTTTGGGCTTTGAGTCAAAAATCAGCTTGCCGAGATTGAGGCGAGTCTGAGTCTTGTAACATTAATATTTACATCTACATGCCTTCATGATTTCTAAGGGAACCACAATTTAGCAGTAGCAGTAGAGCCTGGAGCTCATCAACATCACCCTTCAGAAGTGACTTGTCATCAAGAGAGTCAACTTGATATCTTCACTAAGGATCACTAATTATGTCCTTGTTTTCTTCAAAGAATTAAGTCAATCTTAGTAGGGAATATTGGAAAATGTAATCTTGACTCTCTCTACTCCCCATTGAATTACCAACTTGTGGTACACCTTTGGGAAATAATATTTTTTGCCTTTAATGAGGTGTAAATGTGTTATTAATATAGGGCCTAGTTATACCTAACCTCCATCATGTTTACAAGTGGTGTATAAACAGAGGCATTCCTTCTCATCACAAGTAATGTAGTTGATTCTTCTTTTCTCGAGGGGATATTCTTATAACATATCATGCCTATGGGCACACCCCTAAGGATCAACTCTAATATTTGTATCTTTAGTCTCTCATTATTTGCACTTCTACTTTTGATTCAAGCTCATGTCACATCATTCCTGAAACCATGAAATTCCCCACCTAGGGATTGGTTTCACCTAAATAGTCACCCCATCCTTCACCACCTCCTTGCTGTCCTGCTTGTTCTCTAGGCTGGTGATCCAAAAACTCAGGATTAGTGGCCTAGGAGTGGTTCTACTTGCCATCCTGGGTGTGTGTACAAGTATATTAGTGTTGCTACCTTCACCTTGGTTTCCATTATGTTCGTTGTTGCCATTGTTGTTTCCATTACTTTCATTTTCACCATGGTTATTTTTGTTATTGGTGTTCATGATCTGCATCATCTAAGTTAATGTTTGGACCAACTGTTGTTGTCCCCTAGCCAAATCAAAAAGTATAGTCTAGAAAATCCTTCTTGCAAGGGATATAAGATATTTATAGCAAATATTTACCTACTTTTACAATATTGTTGCACGATGGATGATTCTTATTTTGGCCAACACACACAACGCCCCTCTGTATCAACTACACAAAAAATCCTAACAAACAATCAAGTTCAAAGTCCTGTCATAAAATGTGCTTAATTTTTGCATGTCCACAATTCAATCTATTTCTTGGAGCATCTAAGTTAGAGGCTGCAGCTTGCACCAACACCAACATCCTCAAGATGACCTCAACTCATATGCATACCTGTTCAATGTTTTTTTAATTCTGACTCAACAAGCAGTGGACGCATCAGTCATCCACACCACTGTGTAGTTGTTTCATGATCCAGCAACAAAAATGAATGATTCCATAGCTTCAAAATTCACTCTGTTACATGTCCATCACCTAAACTTGAACTATTCACTTCAACATTAGATTTACACAATGCACCTTATCCTCAATCAATGCATCATCACAATTTATGTGATGTCCACCTCACTGACACTTTACACATTTGTTCTCGATAGACCATATTTCATCTTTGTCATCCATCTTCTTGTCATACCAATTTGTGGCGTTGTGGACCTGCAACATTTGTGTCCCCCTCAACCCCATGTTATCCCATTCTCATTGATCTCCAAGACCTTACAACATTACCACAATGTGCAGAATTGAAGCCCTCCATGCACTACTTAGCATCTATAACTTCATTCTTCTCTTATTAAGGTCTTTTTCTTGACTCCCTATACTATTATTCTGTCTTGCAACAGAAAGTTGAGCATTAAATGAACCAGCCATGGTGGATCACTAAATGGCATCCAAAATTGGGTCAAATGGACTTCAAAATTTAAATGCATAGTAACACAAGAAACTATTATTTCATAAACAACTCATATAAAGATTTATCATTAGTATTATGGATATATTAGCAAACCATTTAGTGATTGCCATCTAATACTAAAATTTGAAATCTTGTGGGTTAGAGTTGCATAGTTCATCTGAACAGATAATGGATACACATATATGTATACATGGAGAAAGAAAAAACCAGGCACTTGTGATGCTTGTAGTAAAATAATAACCAAGTGCAAGAGAGAGGTTAATCAATGTTGTTTTCCAGATATCCAGGTACTGTTCGAAGAAAATGTAGAATACCGAATATGGGAAAACTGAAATCTGCATGAAAATTTGAAACAGTCTGAAAATTAATGTCAAGATTTGGACTATTCAACGAGCATGCATAGTATATATGTAAGTGTGGTTTTAATGTATTACTCAAATCCATCAATACTCTTTCAAAAAAAGTTCTTGATTACTGTCAACAAATTCTTGGTTTTCTTGTCCTCATAAGGAAAATTAAGTACTTATCCATGCACATTTTCACATACACATAAATGTGCATCCATGCTACAGAAAAATTAATAAGCTTTGAAATAAAATCTCCGAAATCAAGTGCACATGATAAGATCATAAGAGTAAGGAAATATGCTCTTATATTATAAAGAGTTTTTGATGTGTTTCTCAGTGGATTTTACAATGAGCTCAAAGTCACGAGCTGTAAGCTTAGGTTTTTGAAACATCAGTTTATTACCTTCAAAGAATCTGAAACTTGTGCAGCAAAGTCCCGTGCAGCTTTCATTGCATTAACAAAGTCATTCTGTAAAGCATAAAGCACATGCAAGAAAATGACAGAGAAATCAATGATTTCACAACTTTAACATATAAATAAGGACTTCTAAAAAATAGATTATGCTGCCATTATTCTATAACAGATTGATGCTAAAACCAAACTGGAGCATCATACTTAGCATTCACTTGAACAAGAACTTTGTTTAACTGAATGAACAATAAACATTGACCAGACCTGTTTGTTCAAAGGTGTATGATATGTACGGAATTCTGATGCTTGAATTATTCCACTAGCATAACCTTATTAAAAAAAGTTAAGACAAGATAAATAAGAGCTAGATTGGTAATTAGTTAGTTGACACGATGCATTTTGACAGCTTAATCACCCAAAGAAAGCTTTGTATTATCTCTGCAAAGCATGCATGAAATCAGATGAAAGTCAAGCACATACCTTCAAGGTCAACACTATTAGTATAAGCACCATGACCCCCTTTTGCACAATCTGCAGATGGCAATGAATTAAGAAACCATGGTAGTTTCTCTCTGAATTGTGTCGTTGATGGGCGGTTTCCAATCAGATCTGAATGTAAGAAGCACTGCCACAGCCAAAAGCACAGATAATATCAAAGAAAAATTGTTCTCATCAAAAGTAAGATTCATCTTGTCTAACCATGTAAATTCGAAAGTTAACACTTTCTATAATGCCTCTCTACTGGCTTAAACTACAACTTTTCCAAACAGTATACGGTGTCACATTCTACTGTCTATAGATACAAATTTAGTAAATATGGAGATATTTAGAAATCTGTATCAGTTTTTGCATACCGTTGTGCAGTCCTTGCAAGTCTCACTTACACCACAGTAATCCTCTCCTTCCGCACAGCAGGGTGGCTTTCATCACAAATATGTCATAAAATAGCACTTAGCATATGGGAAAATAATTCTCTCCATGTTACTACCAAACAGTGAGGTGATTTTACAGATTGTAGAGCAATTCATACAGACACATATGATTTAACAGTATTGATGACATAACATGCACATGAAATAAACCAAACTGGCCATCCAAATTCCTGTAGATTGAAAGAAACAAAGATCATTTGTGTTGAATGAAATCCACTTACAATGTAACTTATGCCTAGAAAGATACACAAATATCAATAATTAAAACAAAACATTTATATCTGGATAACAATTTTTCTTATGCTCCACAGAGTCTTGGGTACAGGGCAATGAGTTACTGGCATGACACCAAGTTGCCAGGATTTTGAGGATGGCAGAGGTCAAGGCAGGACAAAATAAATTATATGCGTACACATATATCTACTATAAATTAAAAAACTTATTAAAATACACAGAAAAAATTAGAAATACACAAATTTACAGTTTTTCATTCAGATAATTAAGCATTGTTAAAGATTCTAAAGAAATGCATTGCAAATTTTAAGCAACTTAAAATCAGATTTCTGTGGATATATAGTTGTTATATTGTCACAAATATAACTGTAACATGAGCCCAGATCTCAAATCATAAATTCAAGATATAACAATTGTATCTAAGCCATGATATATACCAAGACATAACTATTGAGCACCAAGCTCAATGGTCAAACTTTGTGAAGAACCCTGCTGGTTCAACTTCAACCCTGATGCTCAAACTGATTTTTTTTTGTGTTTTGAAGGTTTTTGATTTTTTTGAGGTTTTTGCATATAAAGAACATAATGCAATTTATGAAAGAAATACCTCTAAAATCTTTAATAAATACAATAAGGTAAAAACTGAAGCATATAGATCCCTGAATCGATAGCAAATGGATTTATTATTCTTTCTCAGTGATTACAATACTGAAACCCTAACATGCAGACAAAAAGGCAAACAAATTTGCATTATTTAAAAACCTGATTTGTTGATTGCAGCCACCCCAGAATGATGAAGAATTAACACGGCCAACATCAACTAACATTTCCCCAGCCTAAAAATCTTTGCAGACTAACCCAGAGTGCAAGGCGTCCCATATGGTGAAGGAAGAAAGCCAAAAGACAAGGCGTCCAGGCTAGAATGAATAGTACGGCCCTCAAGCTGAGTGGTACGGCCTCCAAAACAGCAGCAATTAGATCCATACAACCTTGGGACTCGTGCCAGATGAAGATCCCAACCAGCCACTCAAGATATTCCCTTTTCCTGACAAATATAAATCAAACTCTGAATGATAACTTCTCAATGTGCTCTGTAATAACTTCTGGATGAAGCTATTTCACTGACAGGCAATAAATCAGCTGATATTTCACAGCCTCTGAACTGCAAACACTGAAGATGGCTCGTTCTCCAATGCAGAAGACAACTGAAACCCTTGGCTTCGTTCTCTAAAGAAGGAATTTGCAAAAATCGATTTTCATAACATATTGAATGAAGTTTTCTCAAAGAAAACTTATATCTTCTCAGTTGGATCGATTTACTTCAAAAAGCATCATTTAAATAAAACTTGAAATTTCACTTTTAATCTTTCAATAGTTTGGACGCCTTTTTAATTATAATCATTAATTAAAAATGGCCCCTTCTTCATGATGGTCGACCCCCTTCAAAAAATCACTTAAGTTATAATATTAAATTATATTATAACTTTATAATATAAGCTTCAACTTAATTAATATTTATTTTGGCAAATAAATATTAATATCTCTCTCAAAATAAGTCCAATTGACGAACCGTCTGAAGCCGGATGATAAGTGACTAAACTGCATATGACCAGACCATACTGCTAAAAATAGCAGGGGTGCTCCGCCGAGTGTCTCCACTTACTAAAAATAGTAAGTCAAACAAATGACATCCAAAAGACCCCGAACAAAAGCCAAACTGAATGACTCTGATAACTGAAGCCAAGCCATGCCTCTACAAGACCCTCTATCCACCCTATCAGCCTACGAGGGTCACATAATAGACTAATCTCAAGAACTGAGAGATGTCAACTGGAAGGGGACATTACAGTCCGCCCCTCCTGAAATTGCTTGTCCTCAAGCAATCTCAACTCTGGATGCTGCAAAATCTCCTCACTCTCCCACATAGCATCCTCCACTGGTAAATCTCTCCATTTCACCAAATATTCCCTGATAGTCCTCCTGCGTAGCTGTCTTTCCCTGTATTCCAGGATCGACTCAGGTACTAAAACCAACTTTCCCTCATCATCTAAGGGAGGCAATACTGTTGAAGGTACCACACGATGTCCTAACACCTTCTTGAGAGGTGACACATGAAAAACATTCCTTACTATCCACTGGAAGCTCTAGCTCATAAGCCACCTCTTCAACACGCCTCACAATCCTGAAAGGACCATAATACCGTGGCTTGAGCTTCTCGGACCCACTCTTCCTAAGAGTAGACTGTCGGTAGGGCTGCAACATAAGATATACCATGTCTCCTACCTCAAAAGATCTCTCTGTCCTCTTCTGATCTGCATACTGCTTCTGTTGATTTTGTGCCTTCGCAATATTCTCCTTAAGAGCCCTCATAATGTCATGGCTCTCATGCAATAAGTCTCCAGCACTCGGCACTCTACTGTCACTCAGTAGCAAATCAAGAAAACTAGGCACCTCATACCTATACAATGCCATGAAGGGGGACATCTGAATGGTCATGTGATAGGTGGTATTGTAACAATACTCACATAAGTGTATCCACTTGACCCACGCCTTTTGCTGCCCTGCAATGTAATTCCTGAGGTAGCCTTCCACCCATTTGTTCACTATCTCCGTCTGACCATCGGTCTGCGGGTGGTAACTGGTGCTCGGTGTAAGCTCAATTCCACAAAATCTGAACACCTCCTGCCAGAAGTGACTCAGGAACCGACTATCCCTGTCGCTAACTATGCTCTGAGGCAACCCATGCAATCTAAAAACCTCACGAAAAAATACCTCTGCTACCAATGTAGCTGTGTAAGTAGTGGTGATCGGAAAGAAGTGGGCATACTTCGTCAGCCGATCCACAACTACATATATGCAATCCCGTCCCTGGGCTTTAGGCAATCCCGTAATAAAATCCATCGACAGGCATTCCCACTTCCTGTCAGGTATCGGAAGTGGCTGCAACAACCCTATCGGGTACGTGTTCTCCTACTTGTTCTGCTGACAAACAGGGCACTCACGCACATACTGAAGAACATCTGCCTTAAGACCCTTCCATGTAAATCTCTCCCGAACCTGTCTATATGTTTTGAAGTAATAGGGATGCCCTGCTGTAGGTACATCATGGAAAGCTCGCAGAATGGTGTTCTTCATCTCTGACCCTGGGATCAAGAAAATCATGTTCTTGTAAATGATCAAGTCATTCACAAGTGTGTACCTGGTGTCCACAATAGATCCCTCAACAATACCAGATGCCCATGTATCCTTGGCATACTCTGCCACAATCAAGTGCCTCCAGTCCTCTACAATCTGTACCATAGAACTCAGATGAGGCTGGCGTGAAAGAGCGTCAGCAACAACATTATGTGTACCTTTGATATAGGTGATGTCAAAGTCATATGCCTGTAACTTACTCACCCACTTTTACTGACGGTCATTCAAATCCCGCTGTCCTAGGAAATGCTTCAAGCTATTATGATCAGTTTTAATACAAAACTTACTGCCCACTAAATATTGCCTGAATTTGGCCAAGGCATGCATTATGGCCAACATTTCCTTATCATATATACTATAAACCCTCTCTGGTCCTCTGAGTTTTCGGCTCTCATAAACAATCGGGTGCTTGTCCTGCATAAGCACCGCTCCAATGCCCTCACCAGAAGCATCACACTGAAGCTCAAAAGGCTTTGTAAAATCTGGCAGTGCCAACACTAGACATGTAGTCATAAGCTCCTTGAACCTCACAAAACACTCCTGTGCCTCAGGAGTCCAAATGAATGCACCATTTTTCAACAAATTTGTCATAGGTGTTGTATGGCGTGAATATCCACTGACAAATCTGCCATAGAAACCACACAACCCCAGGAATCCTCGCAGCTGTGTAAGGTTCGCCGGAGTAGGCCAATCTACAATAGCACGGATCTTCTCAGGATCCATCCGCACTCCCCCTGCACTGATAATATGGCCTAAGTATAACAACTCAATCATCCCTAAATCGCATTTGGATTCCTTGGCATACAAGGACTCCCTCTCCAAAATGCTGAGTACTGTATCCAAATGAGCCAAGTGCTCCTGCCATGTCCTGCTGTAGACCAAAATATCATCAAAGAAGACAAGTACATATCTCCTCAAATGTGAGTGGAAGACCCTGTTCATGGTGGACTGGAATGTCGCTGGAGCGTTGGTTAGCCCAAATGGCATAACCACAAACTCAAAGTGTCCACAATGACAGCGAAAAGCAGTCTTCTCAACATCCTGCTCACGAACTCTAATCTGATGATATCCCGATCTCAAGTCTATCTTCGAGAAGTAACAGGCACCATGGAGCTCATCAATAAGCTCATCTATACGGGGTATGGGATATCTATTCTTAATAGTCCTCTTATTCAGACTCTGTAATCTATGCACATACGAAGTGTACCATCTTTCTTCTTCACTAGAACCACTGAAGAAGCAAATGGTGATTTACTTGGTCGAATGTGACCCATAGCAAGCAGCTCCTTAATAGTCTTCTCTCTCATCCTTAAGCCGCTTTGGATGCCTGTAAGGAGTAATCACGACGAGCTTGGCGCCCTCCTCAAGCTCTATGATGTGCTCAATACCCCTGTCTGGAGGTCTCCCTAGTGGAATGTCACTGAAAACCTTCCCATGCTTAACTCTCAACTGCTGAATGTCACAATGATACTCGGTCTTATGTTGTCCCTCCTGTGTAGGTGTCAAAGTGCACTCGGCAGCCCACTCAACCATGTCATGACGCATAAGTCTCTCCATCCGTCGGAAGGAAACAATCCTGACGTTACTGTCTCAAATGGCTTTCAATATATGAGTCTTCCCATCCACCTCGAACCTGATCTCCATGTCTTTGAAACGAAGTGTAACTTCCTCAAGAGAATGAAGCCACTTCATGCCCAAAACTAAATCAATATCACCCATATTTACCACATAATAATCAGCCTTGAATTCATAATTATTCAAGCGCAAAGGGAGATCCTTAATCATACGGTCACACCTGAGAGTGTAACCATCAGCCACCTTAACCCGAATGCCCTCAAACTCCTTGGTTATGAACCCATGCTTCTCCACGAATCTAGCATCGATGAAATTATGGGTGGCACCTGTGTCTAAAAGGGTGATAACCTTTTGACCAGCAAAAACTCCACAAAGTCTGAAAGATTCCTCCTGCTAAATGCTAGACAACCGTGCCTCCTGGAATTGGAGCTCTGACTCTGCCCCCGCCTTAGGCTCTGAAGCCTCTAATTCTAACTCCTCAGAACTCTCCTGCTGTTCGGAATTCTCAGATTCTGAATCCTCATAATAAGCCCACATAAGTCTATTGGCCTTACCCTTAGGCCGCAAAGGACAGTCATGGTTAGCATCGTAGGGACCCTTGCAATAGAAGCAAAACTTCTTCCTGCGCAAATCATTAAGAGTCTCACGATCCAAGGGTGCTGCTGATTTCCCCTTCGAATCACTCCTAAAATCAGATTTCTCCTTATTTTTATTGAATCCCTTGTTGTCCTTGAATGAAGAGGTATTCCTGGAATTGAACTTGCTAGATGGAGCTGCAAGTTCCATGCTGCGTGCCTTCTTCATTGCTTCCTGCAGTGAGAGAGGATCAAATGCTTTGATCCATCCTCTCATTGGTTCCAACAATCCCTCCACGAAGAGTACAACTAAACGCCTCTCTGATATGTTAGGAACCATCACAGATAACCGCTGGAAGTTTCCTATGTAAGCCTCCAAGCTACCAACCTGTTTCAACTGGGCCAAATCTCTAAAGTAAGTCTCAGGATCCTTCTTGTCAAACCGTTCCACCAATCTGTCCACAAACTCCTGGTAAGTGGTGATACGGTCATGCTGAAGTGTCACCATCCCATGATGCCACCAGTCATAAGCTGCCCCCTCAAGATGCAAGGTAACGTATCTAATAGCATCCTCCTCAACCATGGGACGCAATGCAAGGAAAGTATCCAGCTTACTGATCCAAGTATGTGCTGTAACCTTACCACTGCCGTCAAACATAGCTAAGGTGAGCTTCTTTATGGCGTGCTTCAGGTCACTATTCTGATGTCTAGGCCTCCTATCCTGCCTGTTCCTGTAATGCTCTCGCCTCTGTGTGATAAACCTGTCAAAAGTAATTATTTCTCTGACCTCTGGGGTCAATAACTCCTACTCATCGTTCACTGCCATAAGAATGTCAGCGAACACCTCCTCAGGCTCCTCATCTGCCATAGCCCCATCAGGCTCCTGCCTCACAAAAGTAGGGCGGGTAGGCCTATCTGTTGTCCATGAAACAATCCTGGGTATCCTCCGTGAGCCTGCATCACTCTTGTCCTCGTCACGACATGGTGACGGTCTCCTAGGTGAACCTATCCTCTGTATCACCGTGGTCAACTGCTGTAATACATCAACTACCTGTTGTTGACCTGTCTGTAAATCTCTAAGAGTCTGTCTGACCTCTGCATCATCATAACGAGGATCTCGAGGAACCTCAGTTCTGTCAGCCATGGTACTTGGCTGCCTGTTCAATTCTCGTGCCCTGTCAAACAAAGCTCTCCAACGAGTATAATATCTGTGAGGCCCAACCTCCTGTGGCTACATATGAATCCCAAACCCTCAGGCTAGCAGGATACCGCTCTGATACCACTGTGAAGAACCCTACTGGTTCAACTTCAACCCTGATGCTCAAACTGATTTTTTTTTGTGTTTTGAAGGTTTTTGATTTTTTTGAGGTTTTTGCATATAAAGAACATAATGCGATTTTTGAAAGAAATACTTCTAAAATCTTTACTAAATACAATAAGGTAAAAACTGAAGCATATAGATCCCTGAATCAATAGCAAATGGATTTATTATTCTTTCTCAGTGATTACAATACTGAAACCCTAACATGCAGACAAAAAGGCAAACAAATTTGCATTATTTAAAAACCTGATTTGCTGATTGCAGCCGTCCCAGAATGATGAAGAATTAACACGGCCAACATCAACTAACATTTCCCCAGCCTAAAAATCTCTACAGACTGACCCAAAGTGCAAGGCGTCCCATATGGTGAAGGAAGAAAGCCAAAAGACAAGGCATCCAGGCTAGAATGAATAGTACGGCCCTCAAGCTGAGTGGTACAGCCTCCAAAACAGCAGCAATTAGATCCGTACAACCTTGGGATTCGTGCCAGATGAAGATCCCAACCAGCCGCTCAAGATATTCCCTTTTCCTGACAAATATAAATCAAACTCTGAATGATAACTTCTCAATGTGCTCTATAATAGCTTCTAGATGAAGCTATTTCACGGACAGGCAATAAATCAGCTGATATTTCACAGCCTTGTTGATGTGGTTTTCACGACCACACCAACACAGAATAAAGTTTCCCAACGGATACCCTATCCTCTCTTGAACAAAGTTTCCTGCATGCTAAGATTGCGAGATAGATCATACATTTAACTCCAAGGTTCCTTAAATGCGAATAGTCTCAGTTGGCTTGATGTGATTTTGCTGGTATTTCAAGGGGACTTACACAATTGTTCGACAACTGACAGCAGACAGTAGACTAAGGGCTTTCATGCAATTTGGATGATTTGGCAAGTGAGCGCGAGTTTCCTAATTCTAACCAAAAATGAACTGAATTTAAAATAAAGGTAGGGCCTAAGAAGTTTATGTTCTACTCTAAGGCATGGGACATGGTGATCAATTCTTACAAACTCCAACCAAGCTCCGTTTTGCCTCACTTTGGACAACTTCCGCGAAACTGGTGCAATCTTCAGAGGAGTGACTCAAGATGTTTAGATCACGATCTAGCATGAAGACACCATCACAACGACGCATGCCAACATATAAACCATAGTCGAAGTTAAGTTTCACAAAGTTCCAGTTGACCACGCAAGGCGAACCCACCGTCAGCGAGCCCGCTAGTGGTATGGACAAGTGAAGTCTTGTTTAAATCGAGCACCACATTCCACAATTACTAAGTACTTGCATGAAATGAAATCTACTTTACTTTAAGCTACTTCAAGATGCTACGTGAATTGGAAGGACGAAGAAGCCTCAACAACTACTCATAACAAATAAGAAATCACCATCAATGAAAAATTATTTTATTATGAAAGCATTCATGACAACTTTTTACAAAGTATCCAAAGGGAAGACTTTCCTTCCTTTTCAATCTAAACTACTCTACTTTCTACTCTATCAATTTCTCTCTACTCCTTCTCTGCTATCCTAACTCTGATCTAATTCTTAATGAGATACAAATGAGGGGGACTCCCCCTTTTATAGATGGCCAAGTCCAACGGACGGCTTAGATTACAATCGGCTGGATGGCCAGGATCGCGCCACCTCAGCCCTAAACAAGATTCGCCCTAAAAACCGCCACAAAGGAGAGTGGGGTAATAAATGAGCCATTAATGTCCATCATCCTTCTAGAAGATTCCAACTTTGAAATCTTCTTCTTGACGTTGTTCTTCAATTCCTTCTTTGTCACTCGAGCTGGGCACATACTAAGTCTCAACACTTAGCCACTTTTTGCAACTTTTCTTCCTTCGAGGTTGAAATGTAGTCTTGGAGTATTTTCTTCATCACTTAAGTCATCATCGCCTGGTCTTGACGTTTTTCCTGCAAAACAAGCAAGAAGAAGAGTATTAGAACACTTCATAATATACATTCAACTTACTTACCAGGATTTTCGCACTTTAACTTCCAAGGGTTCATCGTCTTCAATAGCCAACTTTGCTTTCAAATTCTTCATGCCTTAGCCAATTTTCCAACCCAACTTGCATTCTGCCCGGCGCACTTCACTATGATATTTCATCCAACTCAGACTCGGAAAAAAATGCTTTCATCAGGAATTTGATCAAAATTATCTAGGTGTCCAACTTCAAATTCATCTGCCAAGGCGCTTTATCTTCAAAAACATCATTTATTCCGTGCCTTAGAAAAATTTTAAATTTCTCTTAGGAAAACTCATCAATCCTGTGCCCATCAAAAATCTCCACCTCGGAAGGCTTCGGCGAACTGCAGAAGACACTAAAATCCGCTCCTCGTTGACAATCTTCAATACCCAGAAGAAAATTTTCTTCAGAATGTGTCGAATTCATGAGTATACAACAAACGGGTTCATTTAATTTTTTTGAATTTTGAACCTTAGAAAAATAATTTCTCATCAAATTTATTTCATTTCTTCACCCTTGAGCGTATTTCTTTGCTCTGACTTGAAAATATTCATCAACCCTGTGAAGCTGGCACTCACTGACTTTTCCACTGGCAACTTCATTCGTGCTTCAGGAAACTTTATCCCTTCAAGTCTAGGCGCAAATAGAGGGTCACACTTCAAGTTTCACATACTTAGAATATTTTTATCTCTCCACAAATCAAAGGCGCAGTCAAGGGGTTGAGGTTCAAATTTTCCATACTTAGCATATTTCCTAGCTCAACGCCTTGGAATCTTTCACTTTGCATGCATCACGCCTTGGAATCTCCACTTGCCTTCTAATACCTTGAGGGCGCATATGGCTAGGCAAGCTTCCAATTTTCATAGCTTAGAAAATTTCAAGGACTTCCCGCCTTTGTTGGGCGCATTTTAAAGGGTGCACTTCAAATTTAAAACCCTTAGAAAAAATTTCAAATTCTTCTTCTCTTTCCAGGCGCATATGGAGGGGTCTTCTCCCAATTTTGCAACACTTTAGAACACTTTTAGCTAGCATACTACCTTGGCAAGGTGGGGCGCATCCAGTAGGCTGAGCTTTCAATTTCTAAGCCTTAGAAATTTTCAAGGCCTCCCTTTCAATCTCCTAAGCGCATTTGGGGTGCCACACTTCCAATTTCACACACTTTGAGAAATTTTCAACCTCCTTCAAGCTTGCAAGGGCGCATTTTAGACCTTGTGCTTTGAGTTCAAAAGCCTTAGAATATTTTATACTCTTCCCATGACCTTGGGCGCATCTAGGAGGATCTTCTTTAAATTTGAATGCCTTAGACAATTTTCTTCAACCTTCCACAAGTCAAGGCACATTTGGCAAGTGGTACTTCAAATTTGTAACACTTAATGAACTCTTTACTCCATCTTCTTTCAAGGGCGCAAATGGAGGCTTAAGCTTCTAATTTTTTTATACTTAGAAAATTTCCTCATGGCATCTTTCAAATTTGGGCGCATTTTGCTAGTGGAGCTTCCAATTCTCCTTACTTAGAAGATTTTCAAGACCCTTGCCAGCTTGAGGGTGAACTTCAAATTTCACAGAGTTAGAAAATTTTCCAACCTCCTCTCACTTCAAGGGCGCATCTAGAGGCAGCTACTTCCATTTTGTGAAACTTAGAAAATTTTCAAGATCTCTCTTTTACCCTGGGCGCAAATAAGACCCTCTACTTCAAGTTTTTGTACTTCGAAAGATTTCTCCATGGCCTCCTCCAAGTCAAGGGCGCATTTTACCCATGGAGCATCAAATTTTCATGACTTAGAAATTTTTCAAGCCTCTCATCTAGCTGGGCGCATATGGAGTCCTGAGCTTCAAATTTCTAGTGCTTAGAGAATTTCCACTAACCTTCAGCTTTTAAAGGCGTTCTTCACTAGCTGGACTTGAAAATTTATCAATTTCAGTGAATTTTATGTTCTTTGCCTAATTTAGGGTGACTCGATCATGCTAACCCTAATTTGCTATTTTTAGAAAGTTTGTCAATTTTGCACTTCAAGCTAATTCCAAGCTCCAAAAAGGTTGGATTTTGCTTTGTTCTGAACCTCGGGATGTGTTTGTGCTACTGATGCCTGATATATGTCTGTACCTGCTATTTTTAGCAACTTACTAAAAATAGCAATTGCTTGGAATGCCTTCAAATTTTGCGTGTTGATTGCTTGAAGGGTGTTGATTGTGACTGAACGCCGCTTCTGCCTGACTTTTGTGCTCTGACTTGAAGATTTAGGAAACCCTAATTCCTCTGTACCAACCTGCTAAAAATACTAAGTGTCTGATTTTCCATCCTCTGCAACTCCGTTTGATCTAAAATTCGTGCCATAGGGTCTTCATCACTTGCTTGGCCTGTACCTGCTGATGCCTTGCGCTGACCTGCTATTTATAGCATGTTTATGGAGGTGGCTTACTATTTATAGTAACTGCTTGCTTCTGAGACTTCCACAACTCCATTTGACTTGAAATTCGAATGATGCGCTCCTCACCACGTGACCTGCCCGTTGACGTCGGCGCCTGCTGCTGACTTTCTATTTTTAGCTTGTTTCTTAAATGACTTACTATAAATAGTAAGTGCTCCGTTTGCCTTCAAATTTTATCAGCAGATAGCTTGAGAGATGCTGATCGCGGTGGTATACACCGGTTTTCAAAAATTCTGACTTTTTACCCCTTTTCAGGCCCCGAAGCTGGAAACCCTAATTCATCCTGCATGTATATCAAATGATCTCCGTTTGTTCTCGTTTCTGTTGTATTGCGATCAGCTCGTGATTCTGAAGTGCTGGGAAGCGGCTGTCGGGATGCATCTGCTAAAAATAGTAAATTCCCAAATGAGTGATTATCTCTGTTTGCATGTCATATCATCGCGAAGCTCTCGAAAAACCCATAAAGAATATGTCGACATGCAAAGAAAACCCTGACATGCAAACCCTAAAAATAGCCTTTGAAGGCTGAACTCTGAAAGTTGTCGTTTCATTTTGCATGTCACACCATCGCAAAGGTCTCTGAAAACCCAGAAGGAATCTCCAGACATGCATTGAAAATCTCTGCATATAAGCCCTGAAATTTGCCCCGGAAGCTGAACTGCTAAAAATAGTAAGTTGTCCGTTTTAGCTCAAATTTTGCACAAGAGTAGCTTGATGTGTTCTAAATGCAGTGTGACTCTCGAAACTTCAAAAACACTGAGGGAATGCCCTAAATTACACATTTACTAAAAATAGTAAGTCGTCGGAATTTGATGAAACTTCAGCTGAGAGTCTACTGGAAGCATACTGACAGCAATGTTAAGCTCTGTCTTCAATTTATTCACCCCATTTGACTTCAGATTGACCATAGCAATACAAACCCTAATTTTCGGACTTGGCCAAAATTCACGTTTAAACTCAATGACGGGCACAATCATCGAAAGGCAGACATCAGAAAAGAGACACACAGAGAGAGAGAGAGAGAGAGAGAGAGAGAAACCAAAGCCAAAAAGACCAGAATGGAGCAAAAATTAGAGATCCCCATCTTGAATGGGGCGATGTGTGAAAAGGTCACAACAAGCCTCTGAACTACAAACACTGAAGATGGCTCGTTTTCCAATGCAGAAGACAACTGAAACCCTTGGCTTCGTTCTCTAAAGAAGGAATTTGCAAAAATTGATTTTCGTAACATATTGAATGAAATTTTCTCAAAGAAAACTTATATCTTCTCAGTTGGGTCAATTTCCTTCAAAAAGCATCATTTAAATAAAACTTGAAATTTCACTTTTAATCTTTCAATAGTTTGGACGCCTTTTTAATTATAATCATTAATTAAAAATGGCCCCTTCTTCATGATGGTCGACCCCCTTCAAAAAATCACTTAAGTTATAATATTAAATTATATTATAACTTTATAATATAAGCTTCAACTTAATTAATATTTATTTTGGCAAATAAATATTAATATCTCTCTCAAAATAAGTCCAATTGACGAACCGTCTGAAGCCGGATGATAAGTGACTGAAACTGCATATGACCAGACCATACTGCTAAAAATAGCAGGGGTGCTCCGCTGAGTGTCTCCACTTACTAAAAATAGTAAGTCAAGCAAATGACGTCCAAAAGACCCCGAACGAAAGCCAAACTGAATGACTCTGATAACTGAAGCCAAGCCATGCCTCAACAAGACCCTCTATCCACCCTATCAGCCTACGAGGGTCACATAATAGGCTAATCTCAAGAACTGAGAGATGTCAACTGGAAGGGGACATTACAAACTTGTAGCTTGTTCGTGTAAATCTCTTCCTCTTGATATAGTAAATGGAGCTATAAGTTTAACCAACTCTTCTTAGCACTAGAGTGAATGGCAAGCATTTGTGTCTGATTGAAACCACTAAATAGCCAGCCATCATCATCATTTAGGGTCCTCATATGCTAGAATTGGTATACACTTCCAAGCAACTATTTTGTAGGCTGTGAAACTAGCAACTTCCACCCACTCCCCATAATATTTTTTCAGCCTCTTATTGACTGAACATTTTCTTGATGACTCTGAAGAATGCCTTCTTCACCTCTTCATAGTTCACAGTAATTTCTCTCCTACCCCCTGCATATACCATTTGGACTCAACTACATTGAGTACCATATGTAATGGGGTGTTCAACTTCTCCCACCTCCATTGAACAACAGGTTGAATTTTCATGGTCTAGAATGCCAAGGTGGGGGTATTTCAAAAATTGCAGCTTCCCATTACCCAACCATACTATTCATAGCCTCATAAACTCTTAATGGTTAGAAGTGTCAAAGTTGCCATATTGAATGATGGTAAAAATAGATGTTAGAAGGGCATAGAATATCTCACACTTCACAAAAAAAAAATCTTTAACGAGCACATCCTTTACTTTCCTAAGATTTTTTGAAATGATCTCTAACCTAGTCCACTTAAAAGTCATATTGATAAGATGCAAGGGCTCCTATAACTCAGCCATTCTCTCTAAATAAATGAAATAAGATGAGAATCCTATCTTCACAAGTTTGATTAATTTCTTCCTTTCAAAAATGTAACCATTGCAAATGAGGTATAGTCACTAGATGTAAACAACTACAACTCTCTAGCACTCATCACCACATATTTCAACGAATCAATTTTCCCACTCTTCTTTAACACAATGTTCATTACAAAAGTAGTACAAAACTTTGCCTATAGGTAGCCTCTACAATCTTTCCTTCCTTTACACACAAAACATATCTATAACTACCTAAACATTGAAGGGTGTAATCTCCTCAATGTAATCCTTTAAAATCTGAACTTGAAAATCATTATTCTTGAGTTTCAATTTCAAATCTTGAGAGAAGCCATTGAAGAGGCTGGTACTCAAAATATAGAGTAGGCGATTATTGATGCAGCATATGTTTCTAGGGTTGTAGGTAGATTGATTCAATCTACACATACACACATCTATTGCACCCCTTGAAGGCAAAACAGGTGATCACGGATGCAGGGGAGGTGCAAATGTTCATTTGCACCTACCACACCTCATTAGCATTGTTTTGGACCTTAGCAACAAATGAATTCCTCAAATCAGTTGACACTCTATTTGCTTCCTATTTCATTCTACCATAAAGGATTCCTGAGTTGCAAGAGCCATTGCAACTTATGACTGTTACACAAGACTGGAACAAGTGCATGTAGTCAAAGACAAAGTAGGAGAATAGGGTAAAGGAGAGTTGAATGTTAAATACATCACATCTTTTATACAACTTATTTCCACAATCACCAATTTTGGGGATAACAATAGTCCTAGTCTTGGGAAGATTTACAAGTGCACTAATAGCATGCTTGGCCAAATGAAGGTCGTCATTCATTAGAGATTCAATGAGCATATCCAACCCATCATTCAGAAAAGGTAGGAAAAGTTGTTAACACCCCTTTTACATGGCAACATGTGCTTTGAATCCAAAATGGCATATGGAAACACATGGCAGAATTCTTACCTTTGACAACCACGAGGTGAGGAATGACCTCATGAAGCCTCTGAAAAAATGTATACTCCAGATGAAGCTTCATAAATCACACAATTAGATGGCTACAAGAATTCAGTAGGGATTGACAAGCACACTTTGACATAGGCTAACCTAGTTGGTGGTGAACCAATGGACCTCTAGGACTATTGCACACCCTTATCATTCATTTTCTCTCACATGTTTCTAGTTCCTCTATTGCTAAAAGGAACTAGTCCACTGTAATGTCCCCTTTCTGGAGGAAGCATTGAAACACGAATCTTGCATTCAAAGTATTTCTCAAGGAGACATTGGAAACGTTAGAGATCAATAAATTCCAGTAATAACATCCAATAAGATCAAGATGATATAAATATTTTGTTCTTGTCCAAAGTTTATTCATCTCCTCCTTATCACTTTATGATTCTAAATCATATATTTAATAAAAACATCAAAGTAGATATCAATCACCTTTCAAGATCCCATAGATGGAATTATGTTATACCACTTATCATCCTTGTGAATGGACAGAGTTATTATTACTTATGAATCTCAATAATTGCCACTAACATCATTATTGCATAATCGCCTATAAAACATACATCTATATACGTATCCACATATAAATATATAATCCATAATCATTACTAATTATTTATATATATATATATATATATATATATACTATAATCATTATTAATTATTTATATATATATATATATATATATTTATATATTAACAATCACATTTAAACTTACCTAAACTAGCACACCTCTGATTTCTGACTCAGTTTGCTAACAGTGATTTTAGCATATATCTATCTTAATTCCCCATATGGTAATAATTACTTCCAGCGGTGACGATTTTTCTTTCCTTGTATCCGACTGAATATGAATATGAATAATCCTTAGCAAGATAAGATTTCATATATTCTATTATGCCGGCTTTGTTCTCTTTTAATGCTCGTTTTTCCTATTTCTCCTTTTAGACTTTCATTGCCCTTACTGTTATTGGACTGCAGAGATATGTCAGCTTTTTCTTCATTCCATGTCCCCCCCCATACCACACACTTCTTATTCCATTTATTTCTCTATGTCTCTATGAAGAGACATCCTTTTCAAGAGATATGCCTTTTCAGAAATACGTGGCCTTTTGTTTAATTCTTTATGCTTGCCATAAGCTTAATGATTGTCTTCAATGATAATCGCTACCCTTGACGTGTAGAAATCACTATGTTTAGTAATCGTTGCCTTTTGTAGATGAGTCACTGCTATCTATGAAGCGTTGCTTTTAATACATTCGTTTCCTTAATACGACTCGTTCATTCCATAATATTGTTTTGTTTCCTTTTAAAGCAATTGCGGCAGAGGACATAATATAATCGTTGCTTGCTTGAATATTAGTCATTTCTTAACTAATTACTACCCTTGGATTTTAAACAAAATACTATTGCTTACGTGGATGCAAATTACTTTTTAGCAATGCACTTGCTGCTGCTCATGCGTATGTTCAAATATCTTGAAATATATTTATTCTTATATTAGGTTTCTCTATTAGTTTTCTTTTACATATATTTATAATATTTATTATATAATTATAATGATAATAATATTAAGTTGTTAATACTTATATTTTATATTTATAATTACAATTGTAATATTATTGCTATTATATATATTTTCCATATTTATTTTATTATTTAAATATTTATATTTTAATATTCATTATATTCAGAGCTGTTTGTTTTTTTATAATTATAATATGTTTTTGTTTCATTTTAATCTTGTATATTATTATTCATATATTCGTATATTTACCATATTGTTTGATGTTAGTTATATATTTGAATACTTAGTATATCATAATATTCATGATATTTAAATTATTACTTGTTTAGGTAATATTATCCCAGATAATTATAATTATAATAATAATACTGAGATTACTTACATTTCTATTTTGATATTTATTTGATTTTGCTATTTGTACTTCATTGTTATTTTGGTGCTACGATTTTGGGGACATGACATCCACACATGGTTCTATCAACTCTCTAAAGAGGAACAGATTTACCCTTATGAGGGCAGAAACACTTGTTTAAATGCATAGTGCCTTGTGTGCCTTGTTTCAAAGTATAGGCAAAGCCCAACCACACATTTGAATATATATCTTCCAGATCGGTGAAGTTGATGAGGAGAAAGATGTGCACGCTGAATTGGAAGGCATTCGGAGCACATTTCACAATGATGATGTGATTCCAATCAATAGTCCCCAATCCCAATCATGAGGAGTTTCTGAGATATCCACTTAAAGATGATGATGACTCTGATTTTTAAGATTGTTGCTCAAACAAAAACAGCTGTGAGCATACTTTTTGGCAATCTGACTTTGTCATTTTGATGCTTGTCACTTGTAGACTCTAGTGGGTACTTTTAACTTTCAATTTATTTGTAATGGATTTTGATTTTCAACTACCATAATCATTGATATTCAAATTATCTAAGTTGTTGGTTCTGGTACAGGTACACCAATACGGCAATTTTTTTTTCTTGGGTACGGTACATTTGGGTACGGCTGTATAATATGTATGCAAAAAATTTAAAATATACAAAATTGTAAATACATTAGGCCTATCTTGTGAAGATTTGGTAGAGAGGGCCAAATTGTTTTCAATTTATTGGAAGCAGTCTTAGGAAGAGTAGACAAATTTTTATTGAGCAAGGCAAACGAATATTGTTCATTGAACAACTGTTGTGTCCGACCTCCAAGGGATTCAAATTAGGTCTCAATAAAGATGAGAGAGAAATGAAGAGAGCTTGGATGGAATCAAGTGGGTGAAAGAAAAAGTAAAGAGTCAACGATGAATGACTTAAGCAGGCCATATAATCCGATAATCATCCATGAATGCCACAGATTGGCCCCTCCCTCCATTGAGTTCGAGGATTCAAAAGAAAAACAGCAGAAAACCCATCTTTGCCTGCTGGGTAGGGAAACTTTGCCCCCATCACTACTACTTTGATTGGACAATGCACTGAACTAACCATATAATACTACCACTTCCACTTTCTTTAGGTTTACTAGATCACCAAAAATATATTCCAAAACATTTAATTCATCTACCATCTTTCCCCTTTCACATTCCAACAATGTGACATCCACTGTGATACCCACAAAATCGACCAAAGCACTTCTTACATTTGACAAGCTCATGGATTTCTTAGCTCAAGATGCCTTACACACTGATATAAGTGATGGCCGATCAGAGTGGGTCACAGTGACCAGAAATGATTATGTTTTTAATTTCATTTGTTTTGCCCCCTAGTTGTTGGCGCCCACAAGAGTACCCAGGAGCACCTAGGAGCACCCTGGACACCTCGGGTTCCCTGTGGGTACACAGGACACGAACCCACTGGGAACCTAGGGCGTTTGGGGGCTCCCAGGCGCCCCCCTAGGTGCTCCCAAACTAAAATGCTCCTGGAGCAGGCACGAGAGCCCAAACCAAAGAACCCAATAACATAGCAAAATATTACATTTTGATGTATGATTGACAATTTGCATTCTTTAGTTATTATAATTTATAGTTATCACTTATCAATAATTATTGATTAATTGTTGCATTGTGTTCTCAAGTTTGTATTCAATGTCTACTTTTGTATACTTTTGTAAATTATTGTGTTCTATATATATAGCCATTCCCTCACCATCTAAAAAGGTTTGCTTACTGTAGAAATCCTTCCCCACAATTCTTTATTCCGAAAACATTGAGAAACACTATAGATAACCTTATCAACATGACCTTGTCCATACAAAAATTTAAAATATTAGACAAAAAAATGTTTTTTGTGAGTTTCAATGATGACAAGATGTGATATTGGGATTGAGTAAATTATTCTAGATTCTCAAGACAACAATTTCAAATTGTATAAATATTAATATTTGAAAAATATATCCATTTTCAAGGGTAAGAGGAAAACACTCAAATAAACTGCTAGTAACAAAAGAGAATTGTAGAAAGCTAGATAAAGCTCATTGGTCATTTCGATGGGGTTTCAAAAGGAAATCTAGGGAAAGCAAGTGCAGAACTACTTATCAAATATTCTAATCGTAGTTTCTTGTATGGTGGATCTTTATTCATTGGCAATAAAATGAATAATGAGGCAAAAATGGGAGGCATTAATAGCAAGGATGGGGTATTGTAGTTTCTCTCAATTTCAAACATGTGATTGTAGTTTCTTTGCAAAAAGGATTTAATCCTAATTAGTATTTTAACTATTTTGTGGAGGAGGTGCAAGGTTTAATAGTGAATTTCACTGCCATAAGTTTAAGTGATTGTCATTAGAGTATTGAATGGAGCAGCAAACTATTTAAACATTGGAAAAAAACAAAATTCCCTTATGTCGTAGTATGGTCATAATGCTTCTACTTCACTAGATTTCAAAAAATATATACATCAACATCCTCCAAGAAAATATCTAATGTTTCGCATTTTACTTTGGGAGTTCTAATAAGTAATAAGTATCAATTCCAAATTTTTTAGCAATTTTCCAGCAAGGAAGAAAATATTGGTAATAATTTTTTTTTATTTATGTGGATCTCTTGCATAGTACTTTAGTGCTAGTAATTAAGAGTTTAGTGATGTTGTAGTTGATTCATGTCTTAGTTGCCATCGGCATGCTTTAACTAGGCTACAGAAATGCATGGGAGATTAAATGTTATAAATGTTGTCATTGATGTCAAAGGTGTATAGACGATTGGAAATTGTTGTCATTGATGTCAAAGGTGATGTTAAAAGAAAAATAGAAAAACAAATTTTGTTGGCTGACCTACAGTTCTAAGTTTGGCACTCATCTTGTGAAGACAAAAATCAAAATTAAAATTATTTTTATTTTGGGCCGACATCTCCTATTATGGTGCCCACTTTTGAGGAATTTAAAATTATAAATAAATTACTTTTCAATGGGGCTGACCCCTCTTGATATTGGCGCCCACATCTAGAAGGGTTTCTTAAATAAAATAAAACTTATTTTATGCATGTGTGGCCAACCCCCTGGAAGAGTCACCCCTCTTGGGTGAAAAGACACTTTGGCAAGGTATAAATACAGGTTTGTTTGAGAGTTAGAAAGCAAGCAATTTTTTAATATCATTCATATGAAGAGCAGAAATAAAAAGTTATTTGAGCAGATTTACAAAAGATATGTGAGAAGATTTATAAGAGATATTTAGTATCAATTTTGTGAAAAGAAGAGAAATAAAAGGAAGACACATCACAGATTTATGAGTAAACTGTAGAAGATTTTATGACAGATTCATGAGCGGATTTATGAGCAGATATTAAGGCAGAACTATGTGGAAGCAGTGCATTTTTGTAATCAGATTTGTGAGTGAATTCATTGCAATATTTAAATCAGATTTGTAATCAGATTTTGAGGAAAGATAGTGCCATATTTATGATCAGTTTTGTAAAAAGAAGTGCATGATGGTGATCAAATTTGTGAAAAGAAAGAGTGCATGATAGTGATCGGATTTGTAATTGGATCAGACCTGTAATTTGTGATCAGATTTGTGAAAAGAAGTGCATGATAGTGATCAGACTTGGAAGGAAGATTATGATTTGAGTTTGGATCAGATTTGTATTTGAATCATATTTGTGTTTGAATAAAATTTGAGATTTGAATAAGATTTGGATGAAGGAGTTATTCATATCAGCCATAGAAGAATTAATAGGTTGAAGCCTATCAAATAGAGGTTGGAGCCTCTTGCTGGGTTGGAGCTCAGTTTGTGTAGAGATTGGAGTCCCTAATAGGTTGAAACCTATCAAGTAGAGGTTGGAGCCTCTTGCTGGGTTGGAGCTCAATTTGTGTGGGGGCTGAAGTCTCCAATAGGTTGGAGCCTGTATTTATGTTAAGTGGAGATTGGAGTCTCTAGTAGGTTGGAGCCTACAAGAAGAAGAAGAAGAAGATTAATCTATAATATATAAGCAATATTTTGCCATAGGTTTTTCCCGAAAGGGTTTCCACGTAAATCATGTGTTCTCATTGTGTTCTCAGTTGCTAGATCTTGCATATGTGTGGTTGATGTGATTGATTGTAAACTTTGTGCTCCTCAATTAATGTGCTTCTAGTTTTTCTAAGGGTTGCCTCTATATAGTACCATATGCATCCTAGATGCAATGTGGGTCTCGTTGTTTGCTCTCTTGGGTGGTTCTCTTGTAGGTGGTGGTCTATTGGTTCTAGTAGGTATGGCTAGCAAACAAACTGCAGAATAACAGCAAGTGTATTAAACATGATCACAAATTCTTAGTCAATTGTCTCAATCAATTGTCTCCAAGGGGACTCCTAGGCACAAGGGGGTCTAGGCACGTAATGAATAATTATTTATTTTGAAAAAAGAGTGTGGAGAAAAATGGGAAATTATTATTTTATTATTATTATTTTCCCTCCAGAATGTTATAAAAGGAGGTTGAGAGCTTGCAATGTCCCCATTTTCAGTCACTTCAACATTGTAGTTAGCTCCTACTTTCTTGGTGATTGTCAACCTTGTCAAGAGAGATATTTGGTGTTGGCGATGAGCTCAATTGGTCTTGATGACTCCTATGACACTTTTCAAAGAGAATTTTGGCTTATGGTGTGTTCTTCAAGATTCTTGGAGAGAGCATTTATCTATAGTAAGTCATCCGATCGGCACTGATTTTCATTACTCATCATCGATATCATTCCAATATGGTCAGTTTTCAATTCCGATGCTTGCTGACAGTTTCCGAAACTCAGTTGTGTTATTGGCTTTAATTTAATTATTTTACTAAGGTTGCTATCGATATCATTCCAATATGGTCAGTTTTCAATTCTGATGCTTGCTAACAGTTTCCGCAACTCGGTTGTGTTATTGGCTTTAATTTAATTATTTTACTAAGGTTGCTTAATTTTATTAAAATAATTTAAAAAGCACCTTAGTGCAATAGCTCATTGGAAAGAGAATTTAAAGTTTTAAATCGTTGACGCATAAAAGGGGGACCTTGCTCATCAAATATATTTATTATTTCATAAAAAGGTCTTTTGGCACCAAAAAGAGGTCATTTAACTAAAAGTGCTTTTTAAAATATGCCTTATGGAAAGTTTGGGGGAAAAAGTATAAAAGGTGGTTCAAGGAGCTCATTTGAATATGCAGATTTTTTATTTCCTCTTGTGAAACCCTTATGGTTTTACGGGATTGAATTCTATTCATCTTAGCCTTCTTGAGGACGAAAAACCTTCTACAAATCACAAGGCCACAATATATAGAGGTTTGAGGGGGAAAATACCACTATAGTATCCCAAAACAACATGCCAAAACCTCCTTGGAAAACCCACGCCCCACCTTGAGGAGAATCAAAGATAAAAGAAATATTTTATTGTTTTCATGGCCCTCACATAGGCGCCTATCTCTCAACCAATCAACTTTGATCAATTCTACCATCTTCATTGATCTTCGGTGGCCCCGATGGCTCCAATAATGAACATGCACCAACATGCAAAGCTGGTTACCCAACGTGTAAATGCATGCAATTACATGCAAATGAATGACATAAATGAGTGGTCCCACCCATAAATGGGACGCCCAAAATGAATATTCCCTTGGAGATGCCTTGGAAACATTTACCAGAGCATATTTCCTCCAAAATTACATTTACAAATCACCACAAGGAAGAATTACAATATTTTGAAAATTAGAAATAATTAAATTCTTGCACCAATGCTAGATCAATACTATGCTCTCCAAGAAGTTTGGAGTTCTCCCTTGCCCACCAATTAGCCTACAAGGCAACTCAAAAAATAGGCTAATTGTTCACAAACTAATTATGCTTGAGAAGGGGACATTATAGTCTTGTCCAGAGAATGTATAGAGGCCATAGACACCTTGAGAAGAATTGGTTAGTAGTATCACTCTTAATAAAAGAGGCTCATATATGTAAGTGATGTTGGAATTAGTTATGAGAAGTGACCTATGCTATGAAAAGTAAAAATTTATGCAATATATTATATGTTCTACTTGGTTTTACAAATTATTGATTTAGTAGTTGATAGAGTTCAGTATACCATACATAGTTCTATAAGTTGACTAAACATACCCAATTTAGGGGGAGGTATAGATTTAAAAGAACAAAGTAGAGGACAAGATGAATAATGTTTATTGGATATAGAATAAGACTTGGTGTATATTTTAATTTCAAATTCCTAATAGCCAATACCATTAAGAAGGAAAGAAATGAAACAAAGACCCACAACATCTTTCCAATCCCGAACTTAAGAGGTTAACAAACCAACCAATTCCTAACAAAAGAAAATTTTAGTAAACTAATTTTCAAATGAAAATTCTACCATAAAATTATCATTCATCCTTTGTTTCTCATTTAATAATTCCAAGAGGCCTATCATTCTATACTTATTTAATGAAGTAATCAACACGCAAAGCGAGTGACAAGTATTCTATACCTCCCAACTCTTAATGACTGGTAAGTGTTTGTACAGAAATATGCTTATAAGATTCAATGCACAAACACAATGAACACGTCACAAAATCTACAAAATACATTAAAATCTCATTTTCCCTTAGTCACAAAACAATTAGAGCTTCCAAATGTTCTTCAGTCACCATTTTGATCATTGAAAGATTAAAGAATAGTACAAATATAAACAATTTATAGTTTATTATCTTTTTCTCCCAACGGACAAGCATGCCCCTTACAAATTAAATCCAAGGACTTTGGACAAAACAATAAAAATAAAGATATCCCATGCTTAATAGTTAATATCCATAAAGGAAGGTATTTACCAAAGGCAGTTCAAGCAAATCTAGGCCAAATAGGTCACAACAGACACTTCGGTGTGAATACTTATTCTAGATAAGTGGCCATCCTTAAGAACAAAAGAGATGTTAGAGGCTAGCAACAATCTATAACTTTTTCTGGGTAGAGCAACTGTGGATACAACTTTATGTGTTAATGCTCAAGAATATTTAAAAAATGCAGATGTTGATAATAAAAGGATTTTCAGTTTTGCATACGCTGGTTAAAAAGTCTTTCCTGAGAAACACAAGTTGATTCTCATTGTTAAACAAAAGAACTCAGTTCAAAGAAAACTGTAACAATTCAGATTCCAACTATACTAATAGGCAATTTTAGATTGGAGCCAATTTTGAAATTTATATTTCTCTGTATCAAATCTCGGATGATGAATTCACAATATGAAACTGCAAAATTTTCATGTTATGAAAATTGATAGTTGTCACATAGTTTCTCAGTTTATATACAAAACATGGAATATATGCTGCCAAGATGACAATATTTCCAACATTTCAAACCATTTGTAAGATAGCAAAACAAATAACCAAGATAACATTCAGATAAAAGATATATGCAATTCTTTTACAAACAAGAATATAAATTTTCAGCTCAAGAAAATAAATTAGAAGGAAATATATAATTATCTTCAAAAATGTTTTCCACACCTGATCATCAGGAGGACAATATGTTGCATTCGGAAATTTTCTACAGCATCCAAAAGCTTCTGGTGATAGCCATACCAAAAAATCATCCAGCCAAGACGCAGCAGGACTTGCAATGTAGCTGGAATCTGGCGTTATAGCAGCTCTTGATATCTGCGATAAATGCAATCAAGAATTTTTTGCAGTTGTGAATAGTCCAACCTGTACTTCAACCAACAAAATATTTTTCTACTAATATTGTTGAAAAATATTACAATTTCACAAAACAATAATCTATATCATAAGAATTCTTCCTTTGAGAAAAGACACTCTAGCTAACATTGTCCTTTCCATTATCAACAAACATGACTTCTAGGGCTAGGTTCATTTATCAAAAGAGCTTAATTTCCGAACAATCGGAAGAATTGTAGCTACTCCAGTAGAATTGACTCATCAAATTTTCTGTGGAAGGCTCACTAAAATTTATCATCCCTGAAATCAGAAAGCAAGCAAGAGTATTTGACAAAACAATCCAAGATTCAAACTTTAAAAAATATTTAGAGATTGAAGGAAAGACCAAAAACCAGCATTCCATGAGGATGTGTCCCCCACCACAGCCTCCTGCTACCCCATATAGCTATGTTTTTAAAACAAAACCCGGGGACAGTGAGGAGACATTCCCCTCATATAGGGGATTCTTTGTGGGTGTCCCACCCACAACCGCCCCCTCAACCCGCCAACTATTGTAAACATTCAGGGACACTAGGCAATCTTGCAAACTCCAAGATGTCCCAATGACAAGGCATGAAAAAAGTTTGTTTCTTACTTTTTTCACTAACCCTAACCCTTAAATGTTAATGAGAATCACCCGCACCCCAAACCCTTAAATGTTAACGAGAATCAGTATAATACAAACTTTTACTTTTCCACATTCAATCAATCACATCAACCACACATATGCAAAATCTAGCAATTGAGAACACACGATTTATGTGGAAACCCTTTCAGGAAAAACCACGGCAAAATGTTGCTTGTATAATATAGATTAATCTTCTTCTTCTTCTTGTAGGCTCCAACCTACTAGAGACTCCAATCTCTACTTGACAAAAAAATAGGCTCCAACCCCCACACAAACTGAGCATCCAACCCAGCAAGAGGCTCCAACCTCTATTTGATAGGCTCCAACCCAGATACTATCCTTCTAAATATTATCACAACTCATACAATATCCTTGTTTCTCAAATCTTATCCAAACATAATTCTGATCCAATCAAATCTGATAAAACCTCTGATTCTGTATGATGTAAGTCTTTCCTTTTTAAATCAGGTTCACACTCATAGACATATACTTCCACTCCTTCACAAATCTGCTATAAATCATACACACTTCTCTTTCATAAATCTGATCCAATCATGCACTAATTTATTTCACAAAAACTGATCATTATCATGCCAATATTTTCACATAGATTTCTGCTTCTAATCTTCACATATATTCGTCATATATATTTGCATTTATCATTCATACATGGGCTGCATATACACCCAAAATAAATCTGAGTTACACTTCATATTTCTGCCCTTAACTTTCTTTTCAATCTGCTCTTATTCTCACAATAATCATTGAATTGTTATTTTCTACCCACACCTTCTTCTACCTTTTATATCTTCATATTTCCAAGAGAGACACCCTTTCACACTGGACATGCCTTCTCCAAGGGAGGCGTCCCTTTATCTCAGATTATCCTTCATTAACAAATCTGTCTTAAATTAATTACTACCTTATTAATCTCTATTGCTGCCCTTAATAAATTATTGCTTTCATAAGATTCAAGCGCTGCCTTTTAGAATTATTTCCATTATGATTTGGGTGATTAACCTTTATTGATATTGATCCCTGCCAATAAACTCTTCAACATTAATCCTTCTTTCAAAATCTTGATCGCTTCTTTTATGATAAGAATCTCTTTTTATTAATAATCATTGTGATATATATATATATATATATTCGCTGCCTTAGGGAATAAATTAATTTTGTTTTGATTGCTGCCCGTTAAAAAATCTTAATTCTTTCCTTTAATAAATTGCCATCCTCTTAAACTAATCGCTCGTCTGCATTAAATAATTTTCCTGCTTCTTCTATATGTTTTCTTTTTAATCATTTTATTTGCTGCTCTTTACTTACATTAACCATTGCTGCTTCATATATTCTTCATCGTTACACATATACTTGGATGATCTGCTGCCATAGAATTATACGTAATTTGTTTGTGAACTTTGTCTTGGGCGCCACCTTGATAGGAATCGACTAGCATTAATATGTAATTTAATATAGGGATCGGCTAGCATTTAAAGTGAACTTGGGCAATGGATATGTGGATTGATGAGTGCAGCCAGCAACTAGAATGCATCTTTATTAAACAAATTTCTTTACCCCTTGCAAAATAACGATGATAATGTAAAGCATAATCCAAACTTGTGTATGTTCAGCAAGTGTGCGAGCATCATCCAATATGTTAATCGATCTCCATGATCCTTTGACATCAATGACAATATTCCTAATAGATTCTTCATTCATCTTTGAATTCAATGGCAATCTCGTCATTCTTCCTTGACACCAATGACAATACTCACTTTGAAGTTCTCGTCCATACATGTTAGACAATCAATCCAATTAATCTCCACAACAACATCTCTTAGACATTAATCTTGCCAACAATCTCAGTCTTATGTTTTTGACATTAGTGACACCACTTCTTGTTATGAACTTTCTTGACATCAATGATAACATGTTCTTATACTCTCATCTGTTCATGACTATCTTCTTAATCTCAATGACAACATGTGTATGCATCATTGATATCAATGACAACATTGCCAATAGGGATGTTCATGCTTCAAACATTAGAGAGGTGTATGAGTTTATTGACCCCATGCTTGGCCAAATGAAGGTCATTGCACAAGCAAAACACTCCACCTTGCAACTCTATATTGAACACATTTGGCCATTATTCAACAATTGTGGAACAAGGTCAGACTCCTTTGTACATGGTTGCCTATACATTGAACTCAAAGTGTAATGTGCAAAGCCCTAGCAAAGTCTACCCAATTTGAAGGGATTTTTTTACAAATTTGGAAGGCAAATTTGAAGCATAGGTCAGTTTTTTGTTTTTTGTTTTTTTTTTTTCTAACAATTTATTTCATTTTGGTTGCAAATTCCAGCTTCTAGGTTAAGAAAAGTTGCCATATGCTGAAACTAGGTTGTGTTTTTGCAATTAAATTGCAAAAAATTGGATTCATCACCATTTTTTCATGATTTTTTTGCTTTTTTTTTTTTGCCATTTTCACTATTTTTTGCATACAAAACTTAATTTTTTATTTTAACCATTTCCTTGGAAAAAAATGTTTAGAATATTTACATTTTATTAAGTTTTTATTGGAGCATAAATTTTGGGATTAATAATCATTTGGAAAATATTTAATAGCTTATCTTGAAGTTTTCTGAAGTTTATTACAGCTGGGTCAATAATTGCTCATGAGGAATTTTGCTGACCATAACATTCAAAAATTGAGGTTTACCTAATCAATTAATCATTGCTTGATCGTTTGTGGTTCTTTCCAAGTTCATATATTTGTTCTTGATCTATTTATAGGGCTTTGGATGCGTTACCAGCCAAGTCAGCCTATCCATTACTCACAATTTGTCATTGCATGCATTGTAAATTGTGTGGCATGCCGCCAATAAGTGTAATAAATTTAAATATTGTTCACATTTTAGTCACTATATGTGCTCACCCCGCCCACTTCAGGATCTTGATGATTAGAAAGTCTTAGAATTTGTGAGTGAATACCAGGTTATTGTCAAGATTATTAAATATTCCAATTTGGGACATTGCAAATTAAACACTAACGACTTTGCCAAATTCAATGTCACCATTTCCAATGGATTCACAATATTGTTTGACAAGGAAATTCATTAACTTGTGTTATCCCTTGGTGATTATAATGTGTGTGATAATTTCTATGTTGTAGGACTCTATGGGAAGCAAATATGGTCCTTGGTGTACAATAATTGCATTCCCTTAGAGAACTTTACCAAAACTATCAATCCATTGAATTGGACTTCAAATCTCAAGTGAAGACACTTTCTATAAGGAACCAATCTCATGGGCAGTAAGTTGCATTGTGTAATGTCCCTAGTAGAGTTACTTCAATTTTGCCTTCAATCTTATAGATTAAGATATCAAAATATGCCAAAAGCCAATAACTTTTAAGAGAGGGTATAAATGATTATAGACTTCTCCTAAGCTCTTTTGATTTACTTAATGAACAACTCTACTTAACTGATTAATACCAGTCCTGATTATTGGACACTTATATATTAATAGGAGTGGATATTATGTCAGTAATAATGATGCCACTTTTCTCATATGAATTCTGAAATTCTTATTTGAAATAATAAAATCTGAATTGATCATGAGTTCAAGAATGGAAATAGACAAGAAGCTATGATCGCTGTTTCTGACTTATTACTTTAAGATCATGCAACTTATGCCTCTATCTGATCACTGTTCCTGATTTGATCATTACACTCCTGTGATTCTTTCCTTGGCACTGTGTCTGAATATGGACTGATTACTAATGTGTCCAATAGCCTGGTAATTTGTGAACTACACGCCACCCTTACTAGACTGATTGTAGGCTCTTAAGAGTACTTTCAGATCCGAGTTTTAAAGATATCAATTTGCAAATCTTCCATGTTTCTTGGATGAGCCACGAACCTCCTTAAATAGTTTTCAAGTGGGCATGATGTGGGAAGTGTTGTATCTCTTCAATCATATCTCTTTCAAACAGCTTAATTAATTATCCTTAATCGGACTTATTCCTCACTAACAATGCCATTAAAGGCCCTTGATCAGGTTGATTGAATTTTTACGATTTATTCCAATTGGGTTGACAAGGTAAACATACTGTCAATCAAATATAGATTATAGTGTCTATACTGAATCCCGAAAACTCTAACCTAGCCATATCAGACGGAAACATTATCTCCAATAGATTATACTCCAACCGCGACAGTCAAACTTCAATAATACGGCAGATGTTATAGCCTTCATTCACAAAACTAAAAAGCCCCCAATATGCCGCTACTGGCTAATGTAAGGTGTGGATAAATATATAAATAAGTCAAAAGATTAAATGTCGTTTGTGTTCCACAATGTTTGATAATAGTCAGTAGTTGATACAAGTTATTCTTCGAGTTTTTCAGCAATACGTCGAATATGTGTTGGTACACAGGCTGGCAATTTTGCCAGAGTGGCATAAGAGACAAGAGTCTTGATGAAGAATAATGTGGCCATTTCTATACCCATGTCCGTTCATGAATAAGCTGCTGAAATAAGGATTAACTCGCCACTTCAAACAAATAAGGAATGGCTAAAGGATATACTTCCCTTAGAAAGATGTATCGGCCCCTTCAAATCATATGATCCTCCAATAAACAAACCCGCACCCAACTTTGGTCTTCATGTTGGCATTCTAAGGAAGATTTGGAATCGACTTCTGCCCATATCAATAGTAATCATAGCAGATAAATATGCTCAAATGATGGTCTTAATAAAAGCATCGACCAGTAGTTATTCTTGGTGGTTTCTATGCAAATAGCAGCCAGGTAATAATTCTCGACCAATAATGATGAAACTCATAATCGCTTAACCAAAATGGAATACTCTGAATTGAATCAACTATCCAAGAAATATATTCATGCCTTCAAATACTCGCCACGGGAAATATAAATCACCTCTAGCAAAAAATAATAGAATCAACTTTGAAAACCGGAATATAACATATATCGCCAATACTGGAATACAATAATAGCCACAATATCCAATATGAAATAGCGAGTTAAATACTATTGTGCAATGACTGGTATATAATCGATAAATCTGAATAGAACAATCTCCTTAACTTTAGGTAATAAATAATTATTTAATTCCCCCTTTAATATTTTTAATCTTTTGAAGATTAAATAATATTACTTCCTCCCTACCATCAAAAATGGGACATTACACATTGTATTAAAAGGAGAGCCAACACTATCTTCAAGTAAATCTGAAATATTCCGAGCCAAATTTTTCAACTTTTTCAATTGCAAATTACAAACCAACGCACCCGTTAAGGTTAGATCTAAACCAAAACGATGCTGAAGCAACTCTAACCAGAACGTACACCAGGATCCCGATGTGGGCAAGGTGTGAGCATTGGTCAGAGGATCTGAATTGAAATGCTTATGCAAAAACTCTAACCAAGAATGTGCCTGCGAAGGACGATCATATGGTCAGAGGATCCCTATCACTAATAAGCTGAAATAACTCGACGTCAAGAATGTGCTTTCCAAACCGAGATGGAATGGGAGCTACCATATGACGGAGATGCTAAGAATTACAATGCGGTTAAGGGAAATAAGCTAGAATGCGGAAAGTAACTCGACACCCAGAATGTGCTTTCTAACCCGGAATGGGAAAGGAGCTACCATAGGGCGGAGATGTAAGATATTACAAGGCAATTACAGAATGTAAAGATGAGCATTACAAATCAGATAATTAAGCAAGATTAAGAACTGCTGCCAGTACTACTGTCAGCTTACAATATGATAGAGAATTCGCCTGCCAAGAGCATAGAGTTAGAACAATTCAACAAGCATTTAGATATAGAATTCTCCTTGCTTAATGGAAATACCAAACTGATTTCTTCTCTCAAAAACCAGATTTAAGATTCTGATCAAATCAGATCTGCACCTTTAAATGCAAAACCAGCAACCCTAAAATCCACTAAAATGCTCACAACTCACTCAATACTTGTCAGAATGACATGAGACTTGATGCAAACGAATGCTAGGATGATGACAATGAAGACTAGACAAAGAAACAGCTGACAAATTGAAGTATTTTTTTTTCTAAACACTTGCCAGGCGGAACAGAATGGTACAACCTCTAGAAATGTTCTACCAACAAGATAAAATCAGATTCTTCATTATAAATCACCAAAATTTGCACAAATGGGTGCCTAGGGCATAGAAATGGTTCTAGCCAATACCCAGAACGAATATATTTTTATTTTTTGACTTATGAGCAAATACAACATGCAGCTATACTAAATCAGCAACTCCAGAACTTCATTAACATGCTAGAAATTGAACTACAAATGCAAAATAACTACTACAATGCAAAAATCTCACTACAAAATCCACTCAACTACAAACTAACTCTCCACTAGTTGCTATCTTTCAAGCAAGAAGTCGAGCCAAGGCTAGGAGGCATTCATTCCTCGAAGCAATCCCAATACCATTTCGGCAGCATAACATTCCTCAAGTCATAAGATGATCAAATGAGAACCCCAGGCTTCCTTTTATAATTTTCCGTTGACCTTTCTCGAAACCCTAACCTTCTTTTAAAAGTCAAACCCTAATCCTTCAGCAAATGGCGTCCTTTTCTTCAAGCTGCAATTTTGACTTTTAATTAATAATTTATAACCTTGGAAATGGCGTCCCACTTAAAGCTTTTAAAACATCCTTAATAAATTCAATATTAACTTAATGATGGCGCCACCCTTCAAATCCACCTTTTAAAATAACATTAAGTTAATAGACTAGGCCAAGGTGATAAAATAACATTAAAATATAATGCTATTAAATAGAATGAGCTTATCTCTTTGAATTGCATTCTGAAGCTAGAAACTGAATAAGCCAATTGAGTCAACTGAAGAGGAAGGTCAACTGTGCCAAGACCAATAGGTTCACTGCCCGAAATAGAATTTACTAAAAATAGTAAATTCTTGAAGATGCTCAGAATGCCAAGAAGAATATACCATTGCGAAGCTCTCTGAAAACCCAGAAAGAATCCGCCATCGAACAACCAACTCCAAGCAAGAACTTCCTTCAAAATAGGAAACCCTAATTTTACCTTCCGACTAGCCTACGGGTCTCCGGAATAGGCCAACGGTCACTGAAAAGATCAGGCTTGAGACGGGGACATTACAATCCGCCCTTCCCAAAATTGCTTGTCCTCAAGCAATGCCACCACAACTCCAGAAATTTTAAAAGTAATCCATACCCAAACAAGTATGATCCCAGGTTCCCAAATCCGTCTTAGGAAGGACCCACCATGCCGATGCTGCACTACTCTGATCACATCAATGAAAACATTATGCCAATGTTGCACTACCCTTCCTTGTAACTCCAAAGTGTTACCATCCATGTTACCCAAATTGAAAGATCTTAAAGGACTGAGATCAATAACATGCAACATCTCATGTCCACGATGCCCCGAAATCAACAGTATCAACGACACCACTGTCAATCATAATTCTAGGCAAGAAGAAGGATAGGATACTCAACTCAAAATCTATCTCCTCAGCATACCTCCATATGGTAACAAACGAAGTCATGACTGCAAATGTGACATCTTCTAATCTTCTTGCAAGGAGGAAAGCAATCCTTTGCAAGAGTTCAACAAATTCATACTCATGCCTCCACAGGGAGCTACTATGCCGCATCTGAATTATACTGATACCACCACGAAGACTACAGAAAACTCTCCTAGTTCCAACCTCATGAATCTCAAAATGATGAATCAAAACAAGTCGTAGTTCGCTGTCCTGAACCAACAATGAGAGAGAACTATCAAAGTTAACATCACAAGCCTCCATAAGATGAACCCTGAGAATAGAGTTGATGTGAAGGAACAAATAGTCTCTGCTGTTCAAGGCTAAAGTCAGTGAAGAGCAATCTGATTTTAGTACTTCACACAAGAAAAAACAGCAGCACCAAAGAAATTCCCAAGTGTGAGTGTATGAGATGAGCATAGAGTTGCAAGTTAATCCCTCAAAAATGGCAGGAAAACATACTAGAGCAATCTCCAACTGAAAACTGCCACCTCTTTGGCAAGTAGTGAAAGACAAACTCTTCCAAACAAGAGTAACTCCACAAGTAAAGTGGTTGGTATGCCTCCAACCAGCAAGCACGTGTCTCAAAATCTGCCCTTGTATTAGCCGAAAGTCACTCCCAGGAGCAACCAACTGTTCATCTTTCCAACCCATACTCAAAATTTCTCTCCAATCCATTTGTTGATGAACAAATGGAGCCATCAAGTGGTTGGTGAAGAGAAGGACAACACCCAAAGGTCTTAAAATTTGATAACTAACCCACCAAAAATTCCTCTTTCCACAAGCCATAAACTCCATCAACCCAAGTTGAGAATCCCAAGCATGGATACCCAACCGAAAGTGATTTTCAACACACTGAAAATAGAATTCAACACAACCCCAAGTGCTGGTCAAAACCAAGTGCATACTCCTAAAATATGCATTCCCTCTGATTAACCTCTGAAACCAATCCATGAGAGCTTCAACAACACTGGAGCATGAAACATAAGATGACTTCAAATTCAATTCCCAAAATAGACTAACATCACTCAACCCAAGGAATGGATTGACAAGAGTGCAAACACCATGTTTTGGTTCATCTTCCATCACAAAAAGAGGATTATCATAAGTTTCCTCAACACCCACTTCAAAGAAGGGATTGTCAAAAACTTGGAAGTCATTCTTTTCATCTTGCTGATCCAAATCTGCACATGCAACTTCTGATTTTCTTGAAATGCTTTCAAGATCAAATTCATCTCGAAGACTATCAAGCTCGTCAATTACTTGCTTGATTTCTTCAACTCTTTGCTCATTTTTTTGTTTGCTAAAAAGTTTGAAATCAGCAAACGGGTCTTCAACCTCTGTTAGAGTCAACTGAGTTTCCTTTAACTTGTCCTTCATTGATTTAAGCTCGAGAGTGAGCTCATCAACCAAACTCTCCTTTTCTTGGACAACACTGAAGGACTTCTTTGCAAGTTCAATAGCACGATCCCGATCCTCCATCAAGTGTATGTAATCTGATTTCAACGCCTCCAAAGAGTCTCTGATGAGTTGCAAATTGAAAAGAGCAACTTCATCCTTAACTCCTCTTTTTCTCCCTTTAAGTTGAGCCTTCCAGTGGAGATCTTCAATCAAACTGTGAGTGCGATCAAATTGGGATAGAATTCGCACTTCCCTCTTAAAGGACTCTTTGTCTTGATCTTCCCACTCAAGAATATGCAAAGATGGCAGATTGCTGGTTGGCTGATTGTCAAAATCAGAACTTTGTTTTGTGTCTTTGCGGCCATCATAGCTGTTCCAGATTCCGTGTCTTTCACCATCAACTAGAGGAGAATGTTCATTGTCATGAAAGGCATCATACTCCACAAAATCTTCAACCCATTGCTTGCAATCATCTTCGTGCATTGATAAATCAGATTTGTGTTTAGTAACACCTTCAAACTCTCCATCTTCAAGAGCCATATGGTCTTCAAGCTCTTCTTCTTCATCACTGTCTTCTTGATCAAACATTATATCAGCACCCAACTTGCTCAATGGATCATAGTCATCCGCTGTGCGGAAAGTTTCCGTAGAAACATTTTCTTCTTTAGCGGCTGCAACCACTTCAAAGACATCATCATGGAGCTTCTTTGAACCCTCTTCTTCTTCGAAGACAACTTCCTCTTCAAAGGCCACCTCATAGTTTGCCATGCAAACTGATTTTTGATCTTCATCTGGATCAAAGGGAAATTCATCCCACAAAGGTTCTTTATCATACCTTGGTGTCAACCAACCGGGATCCCAAATGGAAAAAAGCTGACTGTTTTGATCAAGAGAAACGTACTCTTCATGCTTCTCTTGGAATGTTGAGTCTTTGAATAGGTCACCCAGTATCTCACTTGAACTAATTTCTTCATAAGTCCTTCTCTCCAAGGGCTTAGTTTGATGCTCAAACCCAATGTCACCATCATTATGAAATGAAGAATCTCCATTGCCTGCTGTTTTGAAAACACCACTGTCATTATCTTCATCATGGGGACGTATGTCATTGATTTCTTCATTAGCAGCCCAATGAATACCAAGGAGGTCTTCTTGGCTACTTGTCATACATTTGTCTAGTGAAAATTCTTGAGAGATTTGAACAGCAGCAAGAGGTGAATAATCCTTGACCAAATCCTCAACTAGAAGAGGAATAAACACATCAGAATCACCATTAACAACATCACCTTGGTAATGATCATAAGCTGGTTTAAGGGCACCACTAGTATTTTCTTCATCTTGTTCTTCTTCAACGAACTCATTCCACACAACCGTCATACCAACAATTTTTGTGAAGCCCTTAGCCTCAAGACCTTCATTGGATGTATTTTCATTAGAACTCAAGACAGCTGGTATGTTCTTTTCCCTGAACTGTTCTTCATCACTTCCTATCACATGCAAATCTAAGGAAGTATTTTGGGGTTCTTCCACACACTCTTCAACTGTCAAAGTTTCTTCATCAAGCTTACGATCAATATGAGGTGCCATGTGCACCTTGCTATCCTGGCCTTCAGACCTAGCATAAATCTTTCTAATTCCCCACCTTATGTCAGGATCCTTCATTAGCGTAAACAGTTCATGCATTAACTCAAGTAGAGGCTTCTCTGTAGTCATCTCTCTCTGTATGTAGTGTCTGGTATCTCTGTCACTCATCTGACAATTTAATCATTGACTACTTTCACAAGACGGCAGAATCTTGGCTCTGATACCACTGAAATATTCCGAGCCAAATTTTTCAACTTTTTCAATTGCAAATTACAAACCAACGCACCCGTTAAGGTTAGATCTAAACCAAAACGATGCTGAAGCAACTCTAACCAGAATATACACCAGGATCCCGATGTGGGCAAGGTGTGAGCATTGGTCAAAGGATCTAAATTGAAATGCTTATGCAAAAACTCTAACCAAGAATGTGCCTGCGAAGAACGATCATATGGTCAGAGGATCCCTATCACTAATAAGCTAAAATAACTCAACGTCAAGAATGTGCTTTCCAAACCGAGATGGAATGGGAGCTACCATATGACGGAGATGCTAAGAATTACAATGCGATTAAGGGAAATAAGCTAGAATGCGGAAAGTAACTCGACACCCAGAATGTGCTTTCTAACCCGGAATGGGAAAGGAGCTACCATAGGGCGGAGATGTAAGATATTACAAGGCAATTACATAATGTAAAGATGAGCATTACAAATCAGATAATTAAGCAAGATTAAGAACTGCTGCCAGTACTACTGTCAGCTTACAATATGATAGAGAATTCACCTGCCAAGAGAATAGAGTTAGAACAATTCAACAAGCATTTAGATATAGAATTCTCCTTGCTTAATGGAAATACCAAACTGATTACTTCTCTCAAAAACCAGATTTAAGATTCTGATCAAATCAGATCTGCACCTTTAAATGCAAAACCAGCAACCCTAAAATCCACTAAAATGCTCACAACTCACTCAATACTTGTCAGAATGACATGAGACTTGATGCAAACGAATGCTAGGATGATGACAATGAAGACTAGACAAAGAAACAGCTGACAAATTGAAGTATTTTTTTTTTTCTAAACACTTGCCAGGCGGAACAGAATGGTACAACCTCTAGAAATGTTCTACCAACAAGATAAAATCAGATTCTTCATTATAAATCACCAAAATTTGCACAAATGGGCGCCTAGGGCATAGAAATGGTTCTAGCCAATACCCAGAACGAATATATTTTTATTTTTTGACTTATGAGCAAATACAACATGCAGCTATACTAAATCAGCAACTCCAGAACTTCATTAACATGCTAGAAATTGAACTACAAATGCAAAATAACTACTACAATGCAAAAGTCCACTCAACTACAAACTAACTCTCCACTAGTTGCTATCTTTCAAGCAAGAAGTCGAGCCAAGGCTAGGAGGCATTCATTCCTCGAAGCAATCCCAATACCATTTCGGCAGCATAACATTCCTCCAGTCATAAGCTGATCAAATGAGAACCCCAGGCTTCCTTTTATAATTTTCCGTTGACCTTTCTCGAAACCCTAACCTTCTTTTAAAAGTCAAACCCTAATCCTTCAACAAATGGCGTCCTTTTCTTCAAGCTACAATTTTGACTTTTAATTAATAATTTATAACCTTGGAAATGGCGTCCCACTTAAAGCTTTTAAAACATCCTTAATAAATTCAATATTATCTTAATGATGGCGCCACCCTTCAAATCCACCTTTTAAAATAACATTAAGTTAATAGACTAGGCCAAGGTGATAAAATAACATTAAAATATAATGCTATTAAATAGAATGAGCTTATCTCTTCGAACTGCATTCCGAAGCTAGAAACTGAATAAGCCAATTGAGTCAACTGAAGAGGAAGGTCAACTATGCCAAGACCAATAGGTTCACTGCCCAAAATAGAATTTACTAAAAATAGTAAATTCTTGAAGATGCTCAGAATGCCAAGAAGAATATACCATTGCGAAGCTCTCTGAAAACCCAGAAAGAATCCACCATCGAACAACCAACTCCAAGCAAGAACTTCCTTCAAAATAGGAAACCCTAATTTTACCTTCCGACTAGCCTACGGGTCTCCGGAATAGGCCAACGGTCACTGAAAAGATCAGGCTTGAGACGGGGACATTACAAAATCTCATCTTTATCATACAAGTATGCAAACCACCATGGACAAGCGTAGTGTGGTGCTCAATGAAATGTTTCTAGGATGGCCACCAAATAAAGAATCTCATCACTTCATAGAGTTGGGCTATAATTCCATCATAGTCAACCCCGCCATCATCTATAGATACATAAAGAAGAAACTGAGAAGGCCATTGTTGCTAGAGAAGAAACAAAGATACTAATGCATCCAACACTACATTGCTTGTGGGGCAAGCAATTTCATGAAGGGTGAATTTGTAATGTCAGTTTTAAATTAATTTAGCTTATGTACGCCCAATCCTTAGTTTCCAATAAGAATATAAAATTATTTTTAATAAAAGGGCCATGCATTGGGAAACTAGAAGTAAAAACAAAATAATCATAGTAAATTAAGTTTTAGTATATTAGGGAGTGGGTTTCCATAAAAGGGTGTTGTCACACCCAAGGCACTTGGCAACTTCATCATAATAGATTCTATGTGTACTGTAAAAAGTGTATACGCTTACACTTTTACATTATGTTTTTGGCTCCCTAATTTATGGGACTTAATTAAGCTTCTAATTTGCCAAATTATGCATTCCAAAGCCTTATTTTTACCATTTCCCGAAAGGGGAACCAATATTAAACAAATGCATTCAATCATTAAATTTCCTTGGATCAACTGTGTATTGGAAGTTTGGGCAGGACCCATTCGCCCAAGGGCAAATGTGTCCCCCTCCTTAGCCAGGACCTAAATTCAACTATATTATTGGCGGTATTTTAATGTCCAAAATTCAAATATGAAGTGTCTGTAAGTAGTATATCTTTACTTTGTTATAGTCGGTCGTAGTCGGCCTTGGTCGTAGTCGGCCAATTGCTAATAAAACTATAGTTTTTAAGAATAATAATGTCATGTACTTTCGGGAAATCATGTTCGGATTAATGTTAATGTTAATGTTGCTATGAAACGTCGTTATCTAACCACCGCCAAACGTTATTTGTAGCCTGTTGGGATAGTCGGGAGATAGTAATGAGTTATGTGCCGATGGTTATATTGTCAAGCACTGTTGATACTCTTTTGTACATAATATTTCTGAGAATGAATAAAGTTTCTGGTGTTCAAATATGATATCTTTCTGGTTACTGTTTTATTCTATGTTCTGCACATGACTAGTTTGCCAGTAGTACGTAAGATTTGAATTACATTCCGTAGGCAAACATTTGGCGCCGTTGCCGGAACGGACTAGGGCATCATCTGCCATGGCAGCGTAATGGGTCAACCAGCGGAAGAACCTGTAAATGCTAATGAGGAACGGGAAGACTCATTGACAGAAGATCTGGTAAATTTGTGGAAAATATCGTTACGTGACCACATGCGTAGGGAATCCCACATTCGGGAGATCACTGAGGAAGTCATCTGGGATCGATTGGAAGTAAACGACGAGGTGAACCACCTCCTGAATCGCATGCCCAGGTTACTGGCCCGCCATTTCATTATCCTGCAAGACTTGCGAGAAGAAGAGGATCGCGAGCGCCGAAGGCAGCAAATCGTACAACGTTGTGAAGACAGAACCAAACGTGAAGAGGAAGAACGCGATACTAGCTGGCGCCGTACTTCCGGCAACCAGCAATGATTACTTGAACAACTAATAAATGCCCGTACGGCCGAACAAAGACAAGCATCGAGTACCTAACGGGCACGAGACTTCAGAAGAGCAAGTTAGGCGATCACTCAGGTTGCAAGAACAAGAAAATCGGCGAAGACGGCTAAAGCAAGTTGGTAAGGAATTGGATGAAGACTTAATTGAAATAAATCAGAGCATAAAAAGAACATATGAAAATCTGACAAGAATAGACACATCCATTGAACGAGCGCACCACAGTTTGATAGAAGGAAGGGATGAAGACCCCTTCAGCACTCCACACGCAAGAAGATATAACCCCTATGAAAATGAAGATGATTTGAATAGTAGCATCAGACGATTTCGAGAGTTGTCCCTCTCGGACGACGATGACGATTTAAGGAGGGGAAGACCAGAGCTTAAGACCCCAAGGCAGAGAGAGCATCGGAGGGATCATGAGGAGACCCACGGTGTTGAGGGCGCTGACGGAGGACGTGGGAGTGACTCGTACGTGGCCAAGAGTGCAATTGACGCACAGGGACGTAGCGAGGAATCCACTAGTCTAATCGGGTCCAACACACAAGGAGGTCAACTGGGAAAGATGGCTCATCCGGAGCAGCAAAAGTTGCCGAAATTCATGGGGAATGGCTCTGAGGATCCCGTACGGCATTGCAAGACATGTGAGACAATCTGGATAGCCAGCGGGCAGGATGATCCCGACCAGTGGCTAAGGGCATTTCCAGCGACACTCAAAGACAGTGCCATTGATTGGTACACGGAATTGGATCAAGCACAGAGAGCCACATGGAGGGTATTGAAACAAGCTTTCCAGGAGGAGTTCAAACTTCTTCGAAATGACAGCGAGATTGTTGCGGAGATATACAATACCAAGCAATGAAAGCACGAGAGTGTGCGGACCTATAACCGAAGACTCAAAGACTTGCTGGGGAAATTGGAGGCACAACTGGCGGACGGGTTGAAGAAAAGATGGTTCATCGAGGGCTTGCTTTCGTCATTAAGAAAGAAAATGAAAGTCGTACCCCCTTCATCGTACACTGAAGCATACAATCAGGCAATGGACATAGAAAGTGAAAATAAAACATCCTCCCGAGGGAAAAAGAAGACAGACGACGAGGAGAGTACGAACGACAGTGACAGTGAATCCAAGACTATACAAGCACTCAGGAAAGATATGATGCGAATGATGAAAGAATTGAAGACCGACAAGGAGAGTACAAGAGAAGCTAGAGAACTGTGGTGTACGGACTGCAATGCGGAAGGTCACACGAAGGCGAATTGTCCCAAGAACTTATTCTGCGATATCTGCCAAGTGATGGGACATTCCGTCAAGGAATGCCCATACAACTTAAAAGCCAGAAGTGCATAAGTACTCTTCACTCATGGAGAGCCGTCAACACCGTCGAACACACCACCAAAGCCCCAGTACAATAGCAATGCATCCCCTGGAGGTTACCGAAGCAACAGAAGTCCGAGAAACATGATACAGTACGATGCAAAAGGAAGGCCCATGATCCAATGCAGGAAGTGCAACGAATGGGGCCACTTCGCCAGGGACTGCCAGAACAGTCAAGGTTCGGGAGGGAGATTGTGTAAGTGGTGTGGACCAGGCGATCATGAAGATAACAAATGCTCTAAGCAAAAAGGTATCCACATGCTGGAAGTAGAAGAACAAGAGGTACTGGCGATCACCAAAGCACAAGCAAAAAAGGCCACTTACCCAGATCCATGTACGGAGACACAAAGGATGAAGGAAGCAAAAACCGAAGTGGAACTGGCGATGGCGAAGGAAAACAAAGTACCTTTGGAGAAGCCAGGAACCTCTCGGCGGTCGGAGGCGGAAACCAACATCATACGGCAAGTACTGCAGACCACCATACCGATCAAAGTAACTGACCTTCTCCAGACTATGCCGCAGTTGGGACTGGCGATCACAAACGTCGTCGAGGATGGCAAGCAACCGCGATTGGAGGAACGAAGGCAAGAATTGATACCAGAACCGCCACCATACGGTGAACAAACAATCGACCCAATATTGCTCACAGCGAACATTGGGAAGATGCCAGCGGTCGTGCATATGGAAATTAGAGGGAATATCTTGACAAATACTATCGTCGATGGAGGATCAGGAGTCAACGTACTACCCGAAGACACATGGAAGAGTCTTGGGAAGCCTACACTCTGGCCGCCGACATTCCAACTGGTTGGCGCTGATCAACATGGTATCAAAACATTGGAAACGTTGATGGCGCAAAAGGTGACGATCGGGACACAACAGTTTTTGCTAAATTTTGTCGTCATCCCATTACAGAGGAAAGCGTACGATGCACTACTTGGGAGAGGATGGCTGATAGCGGTGAAGGCAAATCATAATTGGAAGAGGAACACACTCTCGATTGAGAACAATGGGGGGAAGTATGTCATCGACTTGAAGAACCAGGCCATAAGCAAAGAATTGGCTTCCTCTGGATCTGAATCGGATGGAGGTGAATTGGTTATGGACGAAGGAAGGAAAGCTATGGAGCCAAACATTGAAAGCGTACTTGAACTCGAGAATTGTTCGGAGGATGAGACAAGCTCGCTTAATGGCTTATTTCATTGGCAAATGGAAGACTATGAAGTGTTCCACAGAGAGTGCAACATGCTACAAATCGGGGAAATCAAGGAAGAAGAGGGAAGGCCCAGCCAAAAACTTCCGGCCGAGTATGGAGAGCAAAAAGGAAGAGTCTCAAAACTGGACGATACGCCAGTCCACAAGTTTGAACAGGTATGAGATGAAAAAATTGTGGAGTTAAAAAATGAAAAGTATGAAAAAATTAAAAAATTAGAAAAAAAGAAAAGAGATGAAGAAAGGAAAAAGGGAAAAGAAGAGAGAGGGGATGAGAGAGAAAATGGACGACATAAGGAAAAATTAAAAATTATCAAAGGAGTGAAATGGGGAAAAATAGAGAGAATTAAAAAATTGAAGGGGAGAAATAAAAGAAATTCGAAGGGAGACAAAGGTGAGTTATATAAAAAAGTACGAAGCAATATTCTCATCAAGCATATAGTATGCCGTACGGCCAAGCTCAGGAAGGCAAAGGCGAAAGGAGAAAGATTCGACAAGACTTCACTAGCCAAATCAGTTGCACGAAGGAAGGAAGGACGAAGCAAAGGGAAGAAGCCCGTACGCCCATCACAGGAGGCACCTCCGTACGATGTACGGATAAGAAAGAACTCAGAAGGAAATCACGTACGACACACCAATCAAAGCCACGTACGGATCACTGGAGGAGAATAGGTCATACGACGGCCAAAAGAAAATAGTGTAAGGAGCTTGGAAAGGAACTTTGTATGGGCCAAAAGAAATCCGTACGCCAGGAGACAAGCCGTACGAGCGCCAAAGGAGGTCGTACGGTATCAACAGAAACACACAATACGTTGTCACGTGAAAAGAAAATTAAGATTGCAACTGCCAAGTCGACAAGGAAGGGCCACGCCAGCAATCAAACCACTCATTGACAAGGCCGTACGATATAAGGAAGTGGTACGATTGGAAGAGGCCGTACGACTTGGAGAAAGAGTCGTACACTCTGGTAGAGGAGAGGCCGTACGACATGGAGAAAGAGCCGTACGCTTTGGCAGAGGAGAGGTCGTATGACCTAGAGAAAGAGACGTACGCTCTGGCAAAGGAGAATCCGTACGACCTGGGGAAAGAGTCGTACGCTCTGGCAGAGGAGAAGCCGTACACTTGAAGGAAGAGCCATACGCTATCATACAGAAGAGGCCGTACGAGTTGCAAATGAAGCCGCATGCTTGGATAGAGTAGAGGCCGTATGAGCTAGGAAGGAGGTCGTACGCCATGTTAAAGAGAAATCCGTATGTCGTAGTGAGGAGTCCGTACATTGGGAAAAGGAATTCGTACCATCCATTGCCGTACAAAGCATCGACCTGGAGAAGGTAAAGTCTAAGAAAAACAATGCAAAATATGTATTTTTCGGCTTCGTCAGCACTATTCAGAACCTGTGGAAAAGTCATGAAAATAAGGTGCGTGATGCAATTTCAAGTGATTTAAGAAGTGTTAAATTGTTCTTGGCGCTGCCCCTCGACCCCGCTGGGGGCGCTGCCCCCAGACCCCCGCAAGGGGCGCTGCCCCTTGACCCCACTGGGGGCGTTGCCCCCCAGACCCCCATCAAATTTATTGGAATTGCCAATTTGCAATACAACCAGCCATCATAAGTACAGTTACAAGAGCAGTTGGCAACCGAGCAAATGAGAGTGGCAGCTCTCGAGGAGAAGTTGGCAGAGAGGGATAGAGTATTGGATCAATTGATAAAGAATGATACCCAGGTGGCCGATGCACAACAACTTTTAGTACTGAGGGAGAATCAAGTACAAGAAAAGGACGAGGAGTTGGCATTTTTCGTTTTCAGTCGTTTGGAAGACGACTTCTTTTTAGGGGGGGATGATGTAAGTAGTATATCTTTACTTTGTTATAGTCGGTCGTAGTCGGCCTTGGTTGTAGTCGGCCTTGGTCGTAGTCGGCCAATTGCTAATAAAACTATAGTTTGTAAGAATAATAATGTCATGTACTTTCGGGAAATCATGTTCGGATTAATGTTAATGTTAATGTTGTTATGAAATGTCGTTATCTAACCACCGCCGAACGTTATTTGTAGCCTGTTGGGATAGTCGGGAGATAGTAATGAGTTATGTGCCGCTGATTATATTGTC
>VDFB02047539.1:0-30135 GCA_007258455.2 Sequoia sempervirens
TCATTAGCTTGTTTTCCTAGGTTTGACCTTGTCTTCTTAGTCGTCTGGTTGTACGGATGCCAACACACTTGAGAGACGCCAGTGCATCACGTTGTCGTCCCAGGACCATGCTTCCATCCTTGAGCAGAGAGCTTCCTAAGGCATAGTGTTAAACCTGAAAACTGGCTCACCTAGCCCCATCCTGTACTTCAGGTTTATAGGGTGATTAAAGGACTTCATAGTCCTCATCATTCTCGTCCCACATTTCCTAACACCGTATTAAGCTTATGTAAGTTAGGGAAACCTTCCCCATCTTTTCCTTCTGTGACCTGGGGCCTTGCACATGGTGGTCCCCCTCTCTCACAGTGTGTATCCTCTCCCCTTGCGCTTCATGTGATCTTTGATGAAGAGAAACACTCTTAGTTTACAAAAAAATTGAGTCACCCAAAGGCTTGCTATGTATGCTCTCCCCTTGTGCTTTGTGTGATATTGGGTAAAGAGAAATGACATTAATTAATTTCTTTAATTAGAGAGGGTCTCCCTTGAGATACATCTCACAATGGAGAACTCAAGGTGACCTTCAAGCATGTTTACTGACGGGTTATATAAAGTATGTGAAAATGAAAGTAAGTAGCATAAATCTATTGATGGCTACCTTGCGAGCCTACTCTCATGTGAATGAATGGGTCACTTAGGGGAAGCTAGAGAATTTAGTGTTTTCCATCTAAAGTATACATAGTGGTGTTCACGGTGTCACTAAAAACCTTTGTATCTAGAGGCCAACCAATTTTTTTAAAATGATTTTTCAAAGTAGTGCACAGTATTAGCACTGTTCCTAGAAGTTACTTACCACATCTGATTTATGGTTGGGGCATAAGGCTTAAGAGTTCAATCTCTTTTACAAAGCCAAGAGTATCAAGGTGGTACATGACCTTGGTATGTCCTATTTGACCCCTCCATGAATTCAGACTACATCACTCTTTTGGGGGTGAGGTAAGCCTACTATGAAGAAACATACCTTTATTCCTCTAGGATGTTATTGATTGATTTTGTTTAGCTAAACTAGTAATTCTTATGGAAGAAGGATTTCAAAATATCCCCCTCACCCATTGAGTCGGTAAATACATTTCTTGACATTTAAACTTAAAAAGAAACATCAACATCGTTAGAAAAGTTTAAACCCTTTGAATATAATGGAGTACACTTGGAGAATATTATACCACTGCATGACCCTAAGTATATCTTATTTTTATTAGAACAATATCTTAGTGACATCCTAGTATTTGGGTTCATATCTCTACTCATTATTTCAAAGTCAACCTAGGGGACTATGATTTTAGCATCTTGATTTTCACAAATTGTGAGCTTTGTGGAAAACATTTTGCTTAATTATAGACATTTTAGTTTCAAACATAATCAAGATCTCCATGTGGTAAAAACAATTTTAAATTAATAAAATTTTAAGAATTGAATCACAAAGCGGTTATCCATTGGTCCTATATTAAAAAAAAAATTGGTTACAATAACAAAGGAAAACAAGGAAATTCATGCTTAAAGTTATTTTTATTAAAACAATGTTGGGTATATCACACCCTCAAACATCATACCGAAATTCCTTCATTAAAAAATCATTGGTCTCTTAGGTTTAAACACTCAATGGGAAATTCATGTCTTTCAACACCTTGATCTTGTCACAAGTTACTTTTAGATTTAAAATATTAGGATCAAACATCAAACCATCTCACCAACAACTTTAAATTTTGGACTAACAAATCTCCTAGAGCAATTTTTTTCATCAAGAATCATTTAACCTAGCTACATGTTTGGAAATGGATCCTTTTTCATACATTTAGTTGGATTAGCACACATCCTTTTGAAAAAAATTATCCTAAAGTCACAAATCTACTTCTAGGATTTACAAGTTCATTAGCATCCTCATCAAACAAACATCAAAACTTAAGTCTAGTCTTGTCAAAAATTGAGAGTTCTTTGTCATCCATCACACATCCCTTCATCATTCACAACATCAATGGTCCTAAACACCTTAGAGGTTCACTTTTACAAAAAAATGAGTCAACTCAAGAGTTTCAACAATACAAATCCCATCATAACACTCCAAAAGTTGGTCTAAGTTTTATGGTAACAAAAAAGTCAAAACACAATAGAGACATGGAGCAAAACCAAAATTTATCTACTATGAGTGATGTAAACCAACAAAACTTACAATGCAAGAATTCAATCCTAGATGTTTCACAACTCCATTACAAAATCCACCTCAAACCACACAAGAAATGGGGTACCAAGTAGAGGATGTTACCAAAAATCCCAATGAACTCACCGCAGATGAACTACTTGAGTTGCAACAAGATCCTAAGACTCGCCATCTTATCAACACCATGATGAAATTGAATCCAACCCAATACATGTTAGCCTTGGAAAAAGAAGGGGCTAAACTTCCTTCCACATTTTATTTGAACACACTTAGGGAACAACCTTTGGGAAATGTTGCATCTATTACTCAAACGTCTATCACACAACCCTTGGTCCAAAATGTTGTTTAATCCATCACACAACCATCCTCATCACATGTACCAAGTAAACCTTTAACTTCTATGGTGGTTTCATCTAGTCTTGCAACTCAACAAGGAACCCAACTTGGTCTCACTCAAAGTCTAGGGAACAACATGAATTTGGGCACAAAACACAAGCATCCCCAAAAAAATCTCCATTCCACAACACCCTCAACATCCAAATATTCCACTTACATCACATATCCACAACACAAGCGTGGAACCAACATTTTGTTCCCAACCATATTATTCAATGACAACAAATACCCAAAATGTGCAAATAAATGTTCATAATGTTCAACAAAACCAAGTGAGTCAACCACCCCAAGTCAATATCCAAGGACAAGTGAAAACAATATTGTAAGGTCAATCATCAACATTGCAAGATCAATCATCACAAAACCATCCAATTGATCCCCAAAATCAAATTGTTCTGTAACAAGTGCCTCAACATCAAGGAAATACATCAAATCAATTAGTCCCAAATCAAATTAATCAAGGTAATCCTCCAAATCAATTGATCCCAAATAAAGTTTTCTGCTAACATCACAACACCAAGTGGCATCATATCAAGTATCCCAACCTTTGATTCAACATCAAGGTGTCCCTCAAACAACACAAAATCAAATGGGTCCTCAAACTTACATTCCTCCATCACAATCCAAAATTTTGTAAGGATTGATAGCACAACAAAATCAAGGAAAAAATTCACAACAAATTCAACATGTACCAAATCAAAATAAACATCCCAACAATCAAAATTTTGTCTCACATCAATACCAAAATCAACTCAATCCTCCATCACAAGCTACTCACAACATGATTTCAAAAAATCAAAACATCCCATCAAGCCAATATGTCCCAAATCAAAACACCATTCCATCACCTCAAGGATGAAATGCTTTGGCTCATCAACAATCTATTGTGTATCAACAACAACAAGAAGCTCAATTGCGAGCACAAAAAAAAGCCCAATTGAAAGCACAACAACAAGCTCAATTGCAAGCACAACAACAAGCCCAATTGCAATTGCAACAACAAGCTCAATTATGTAAGGAAAGTAGAGGTGCGGAAGCAACTTTCCTAATGTCAAAACCACAGGGAAGAATGCATATAGTACTTTTAATTTTCTAATTACAATCCAATTAAGACACACATGAAAGATTTACAGAAACAGAACAAATACACAAAGACAAATGAACACCAGATTTACGTGGGAAAACCCTATCAAGAAAAAACCCACCACACCAAGCTGAATCTCTTTGTATTTCAGTAATCAACAAATTACATATAATGCAGAGACACAACTCTCTGGTATTATTTTTACAGTTTCTTGACTCACTGTTCTTCCTGTTACAGAAATGCTCTCAACAAAACCTATTTTTCAAACTCATAATATATCTCCTTTTATCTTATCACATTCTAATTTTTATCTTCTGTTCATCCTTATCCACCATTGCCCCAACGTAGAAAGTTTCCTCTTGAGCGTTGATTTTTCCCTGCATACAGTTCAGCTCCAGCGTCACAACTGTTGCAAAAATCTAACTGCCATCCATTTGAAATTTGCTTCCTCTGATTGGTCCACGAGGCTCCACATAGGATGGTCAATTTGGTCAGAGGCGTTCAAACTTTGTTGGCATATCGGTGAGACACTAACAGTGTCTCCCCGATGCCACAAAGTCTTCACTATTGATATCGTCATAGGTTCCAATAGTCGGCAAGACGAAATAGCGAACGCCTTGAGTCATACCGAATCCATCGACATCTAATGCATTCCTATCGGCAAGAGATTTCTCATCGGAAAGACTCATACCGATGCTCACAAGTCTCATCGATTTCAACTTTTCCATCAGCAAGACTTTTCTGTTCGCCAAGAGGTTTCACCGAGTCTCCTCAAGTTTCACATAAGTACTTGATAGTAGGAAAGACATTTGTCTTTCACCAAGACTTCACTTCGAGCAAACATGTCTTACCGAGTCGGCAAGACTTTTGTCTTTCGCCGATACCTCACATCAAGCAACCAAGTCTTACCGAGTCGGCAAGACTTTTGTCTTTTGCCAAGACCTCACACCGAGCACTCATGTCTTACTGAGTCGGCAAGACATTTGACCTTCACCAATACCTTTCACCGAGTGAACATGTCATACCGAAGACTATCGGCGAGACTCTCCATTGGTTGCCAAGACTTCATACCGAAGTCTTTGAGTCACCGCGAAGACCCCAAGTGTATCCTCGTCGGTGAGACCTTCCATTCATCACCGAGACTTCTCCCCGAGACCCTTGTGTTACCTTGATAGCCATTTTCTATCGGTGAGACTTTCACCAGTCACTGGGACTTCTCCCCAAGACCCTTGTGTTTCCATGACGCTTGATAAGAGCATTCTGTCGGCCAGAGGTCTCTACTCAACAAAAGGTCACACCGAACACAAAAGGTCACAGCGATAGACTTGTCGGCAAGACATCAACTCTGTCTCAGTGACATGAACATTTCAAAAGGATTCATAATAGTTAGTTGACCAGACATCAATAATGTCACAGCGACTTTTCCCTTAAGGAGTTACATGTCAGTATGGATTGAGGCAAATATTCCAACAATTTCCCACTTGACGAAGACCTTATTGACAACTCCAGAGCATAATAAAACTACTGAAATTCATGGGCCAAGAGGCCCACTGAACTGGTACACCACCTGTATTTGTCTGTGCTCACAGGCTTCGTCAATGCATATGCAACATTTTGTAGAGTATCCACTTTCTCCAAAGAGACCTTCCCATCCTCCACCATATCTCGTACAAAGTGATACTGTACATCTATATGTTTTGTCCTGGCATGGAAAGTGGGATTCTTTGCCAAACATATAGCACTCTGACTGTCACAGTAAATAGTAATTTTTCCTGCATCAAAACCAATGTTAGAACACAAACGTTTTAACCAGATTGCTTCTTTACAGGCATGTGTTGCTGTCATGTATTCTGCCTCTATAGTGGACAAAGCGACTACAACCTGTTGCTTGCTCATCCAACTCACTGCACCACCATTCATCATGAAAATATATCCACTGGTGGATCTCCTACTGTCAATGTCCCCTGCCCAATCAGAATCCACATAACCTCGAATATTGAGAGTCCTCTGTGATTCAACCAAGTTACCATGGTAACACAAAGCATAGTCTAAAGTGCCCTTCAGATATCTAAACACTCTCTTCACAGCATCCCAATGTGTCCTTCTAGGATTAGCCATAAACTGACTAAGTACTCCCACTGCTTGGGCAATGTCTGGCCTTGTACAGACCATTGCATAAATAACGCCAACCGCACTAGCATATGGTACACTGGTCATGTCCTCCATCTCAGAGGAGATTTTGGACAGTCTTCAACATATAGCTTCGTTCCCTGCAAAACTGGAACAACTAGCTGCTTGCAATCAGTCATACAAAATCTCTCTAGAACAGTCATGATATACTTACTCGACTGAGCCAAAGTTTTCTATTCTTCTTGTCCTTGGTTATTTCCATTCCCAAAATATACCTTGCTGCACCAAGATCTTTCATTTCGAACTTTGCAGACAACTGAGACTTAAGATCGAAATCATTAGCTTACTATTGCCTATGAACAACATATCATCAACATAGAGAGCAATAATAAGAACTTGATCACTTTCAACTTTGTAATATACACAGTGATCAGATTTTGATCTTACAAATCCTAATGAAAAAAAAAAAGTGTCAAACTTTTGGTGCCACATTCTAGGAGACTGTTTTAACCCATACAGAGATTTCTTCAACTTGTAAACCAGTCTTTCTTTACCTTTTTCCACAAAGTGCTCCAGCTGGGACATATAAATTTCTTCTTCAAGATCACCATGAAGAAACACTATCTTCACATCCATCTGTTCAATCTCTAAATCATATGCTACTGCAAGTGATAAAAGAAATCTAATAGATGTCAGCTTAGCTACAAGAGAAAATATTTCTCCATAATCAATTCCCTCTACCTGGGAATAACCTTTTGCAACCAGCCTCACTTTATATTTTTCTACATTGCCTTCCAAACCAATTTTCTTTTTAAATACCCATTTGTAGCCCACTGCTTTTCTGCCTTTAGGCAATGGCACCAAACTCCAGGTATCATTCTTTTCTAATGATGCCATCTCTTCATTCATGGCTTCCAACCAAGAGTTTGAATAAGACATTTTAAATGCCTCTTTCACAGTCCTAGGTTCATCAGTGCTAGAAATTAAAGCATAGGCACAAGTAGACTCAATCAAAGAAAATCCATACCTATCAGGTTGCTTTCTTTCATGAGTTGACCTCCTCACAGGCTGAGGCTGAGGTGGTTCTTCATCTTCTTCAGAACTTTCAGAGCTACTTGAGCTTTCCTCAGTATCAGGTACATTTTGATTTTTCAATTCCTCTTTATCTGGTGTCGGAGGAATTTTTGCTACATCCTTTTCATTTTCTGATTTCTTCTCTGACTGCAGATCCAATGTAGAAGGCTTCAGCTCACGAGAGATAACACTTCTGATGTACAAAACCTTCTCAATCTCAGGATTCCAAAGCTTGTATCCTTTTATGCCAGCACTATAGCCAATAAAAATACATTTTACAGCTTTGTTTTCCAACTTAGATCTTTTTTCAAACGACACATATGCATATGTCTCACAGCCAAAGACACGAATATGTCTCAAAGAGGGCTTCTTTTCAGACCATGCTTCCAAAGGTGTCTTCTCAACAAGAGCAGAGTTAGGAGAATGATTTACTAAGTAACATGTTGTAGAGACTGCTTCAGCCCATAACTTCTCCTCCAAGCCAACATTGCTCAACATACTTCATGGTCTTTCCATTACTACCCTGTTGAACCTTTCAGCAACTCCATTTTTCTGTGGAGTGTAAGGTGTAGTCTTATGTCTTTTAATCCCATGATCCTTACAGTACCTTTCAAATTCATCTGAACAAAACTCACCGCCATTGTCACTCCTTAAACATTTTATTTTCCTACCAGTCTAATTTTCAACAAGGTTTTTAAATTCCTTAAACCGACTGAACACTTCTGATTTACTTTTTAGAAAATATACAAATGCTCTTCTTGAATAATCATCAATAAACGACACATAGTATCTTGATTTAGACAAAGAAGGAACATTCACTAGACCAAAAACATCATAATGAATATAATCAAGCAAACCAAAAGATTTGTGAGGACTGGAATAAAATGAAACACAGTGTTGTTTACCATATATGCAATGTTCACAAAAGTCAAACTCAAGGTTACAATCTTCAAGTCCTTCTACCAGGTTTTTATTTTTCAAGGTTTTTAAACCTTTCTCACCAATGTGGCCTAGCCTATGATGCTAGAGCATAGTCTTTTCTGCTGGAAGTTTAACCTCCATGGAGTTTACACCATCAGGAACGTTTTCCTTCTTTTCCCCATGAGTAGCTTTCAGTGACTTTGCAAAGACACTGTTGCATTGAACAACATGTGCATCTAGCTTGTACAAGGTACCAATTCGAGCACCCCTAGCCAGCACCATTGTGCCTCTAGTCATCTTGCAACCATTTCCAAAAAATGTGACTTGCACTCCAATATCATTCAACTTACTTACAAAGTAAATTACGAGCCAAACGGTATATGCATCACATCATTGATTCCCTTCACTCTTCCATCAGAGAATTGAATTCTAACTCTTCCACGACCAACAATTTCCAAAGATGAATCGCTTGCTAAGTACACCTTTCCACCATTGTATTCTTCATACTTCATGAACCAGTCTCTATGAGATGTCATGTGGAAAGATGCTCTAGAATCAATCAGCCAGACATCATTAGATGCTCGCGTAGCCAAGGCTGCAATGAAGGCGTCTGCATCACTCTGAGAAGAATCATTTCTAGAAGAGTTCTTCTTCTTTTTCTCCTCCTTGCAATCTTTTCAAACATGACCAGGTTGCCCACAATTCCAACACTTCACCTTGGAATTCTTGCCAGGAGACTTTGATCTCCCTTTCGATTTTGATCTGGATTTCTTGTCCTTCTTCTTGCCTTTTTCCTTCGATCTGCCTCTAACAACCAGAGCCTCCTTTGCCATCTCAGAAGATTTTCTTCTCATCTCTTCCAACAACAAAGAAGCAACAACATCTTCCATCTTAAAAGTGGATGTTGTACTCCCAATAGCCATCACCAGATGATCCCAAGAATCTGGCAATGAACATAGCAGCAGCATGCAACGATCTTCATCTTCAATCTTCACACCAATAGATGTTAACTGAGCAATCAACATGTTGAATGCATTCAAATGATCAGCAACAGATCCTCCCTCCTGCATTCTCAAAGAGTACAACTTCTTCCTCAAGAACAATTTGTTCACCAAGGACTTGCTTTGATAAATAGATGCCAGTATTTTCCACAAGGAAGATGCAGTCTTTTCTTCATGCATGTTCAGAAGAACAAAGTCTACCAAACAGAGCCTTATCAGCCCCTTATACTTTCTATCTGCAAGATCCCAATCCTCTTGCTTCATGTCTTGAGGCATCGTACCAGACACATCAAGCCACATATCACGATCCACTAACAAATCTTCCATTTTGAGTTTCCACAACTCAAAATTGCTACCATTTAATTTCTCTATTTCCATCTTCCCAGATGTGCTTGCCATCTTAATTTGTAACTAAATTATCAGACCTCTACCAAACTCCCACTGAAAAAGAATTGACAGAAAAAACCCAACCCACTCACAAGGATAACACAACTGGTCAGGTTCTGATACCACTTGTAAGGAAAGCAGAGGTGCGGAAGCAACTTTCCTAACATCAAAACCACAAGGAAGAATGCAGACAGTACTTTTAATTTTCTACTTACAATCCAATTAAGACACACATGAAAGATTTACAGAAACAAAACAAATACACAAAGACAAATGAACACTAGATTTACGTGGGAAAACCCTATCGAGAAAAAACCCACCACACCAAGCTGAATCTCTTTGTATTTCAGTAATCAAAAAATTATATACAATGCAGAGACACAACTCTCTGGTATCAGTTTTACAGTTTCTTCATTCACTGTTCTTCCTGTTACAGAAATGCTCTCAACAAAACCTGTTTTGCAAACTTAGAATCGATCTCCTTTTATCTTATCACATTCTAATTTTTATCTTCTGTTCATCCTTATCTGCCATTTCCCCAACGTAGAAAGTTTCCTCTTGAGTGTTGGTTTTTCCCTGCATGTAGTTCAGCTCCAGCGTCGCAACTGTTGCAAAAATCTAACTTCCATCCATTTGAAATTCACTTCCTCTGATTGGTCCACGAGGCTCCACATAGGATGGTCAATTTGGTCAGAGGCATTCAAACTTTGTTGGCATATTGGTGAGACACTAATAGTGTCTCCACGATGCCACAAAGTCTTCATTATCGATATCGTCATAGGTTCCAACAGTCAGCAAGACAAAATAGCGAATGCCTTGAGTCATACCTAATCCATCGACATCCAATGCATTCCTATCGGTAAGAGATTTCTCATTGGCAAGACTCATACCGATGCTCACAAGTCACATTGATTTCAACTTTACCATCAGCAAGAATTTTTTGTTCGCTAAGAGGTTTCATTGAGTCTCCTCAAGTTTCACCAAAGCACCTGACAGTCGGTAAGACATTCATCTTTCACCAAGAATTCACTCTGAGCAAACATGTCTTACCGAGTCGGCAAGACTTTTGTCTTTTGTCGAGACCTCACATCGAGCAACCAAGTCTTACCGAGTCAGCAAGACTTTTGTCTTTCACCAAGACCTCACACCGAGCACTCATGTCTTACTGAGTCAGAAAGACATTTGACCTTCGCCAAGACCTTTCACCAAGCGAACATGTCATACCGAAGACTATCGACGAGACTCTCCATTGGTCGCCAAGACTTCATACCAAAGTCTTTGAGTCACCGTGAAGACCCCAAGTGTATCCCCGTCGATGAGACCTTCTATTCATCGCTGAGACTTCTCCCTGAGACCCTCGTGTTACCCCGATAGCCATTTGCTATCAGTGAGACTTTCACCAGTTACTGGGACTTCTCCCCGAGACCCTTGTGTTTCCCTGACGCTCGATAAGAGCATTCTATCGGCCAGAGGTCTCTACTCGACAAAAGGTCACATCGAACACAAAAGGTCACAGCGATAGACTTGTCGGCAAGACATCAACTCTGTCTCGGTGACATGAACATTTCAAAAGGATTCAGAATAGTTAGTCGGCCAGACATCAATAATGTCACAACGACTTTTCCCTTCAGGAGTTACATGTCAGTATGGATTGAGGCAAATATTCCAACAAATTACAAGTACAACAATATGCTCAATAAAAACAACAACACCAACAAGGCTTGTATTACAACCAACAACAACCATATGCAAATTCGTAACAAAATATCCTCAACCAAAATTCACAAGGAGCATACAACATACCACCACCAATATCACCATTCAATCTGCAATATCAAAACAATCCACCCTACATACCATATAATATATTCAACACGAACACACCCCCTTACCAAAATACTGCATACAATTCATCTACCATTCCTCAATACAACACGTATGCTCCACTACCAAATAATCCTCAAGACAATTTTTCTTTGCAAATCAAAACACTCATGCAATGGATTCAAGATATCCAAGTTGGGAAAATAAAGAAATCGTAAGTCGTAAGAGACTTGTGTCCATATCCTTTTGATCATAACATTGCAATGATACCATTCCCACTAGGATTTGAAATCCCCAAATTTGACAAATAAAAAAGGCATGGAAATCCAGAAGATCACATTAAGGAATTTTATGTGGCATGTATGGAAGTAGCATACAATTAATCCTATTTGATGCATATTTTCCCACATAGTTTGGGAGGCCAAGCCATAGAATGGTTCTCACACCTACTTCCTAGAATGCGAACTTTTCAAGAAATAATAGATCCGTTTGTAGAAAACTTTTCCTACAACCATGATATGAACATAAGTTTGGAGAAATTTATACCCTTAAATAGAATAAGGGTGAATCATTTTCAATTTTTTTGTAATCATGAAGGCATAGAGCTAGTAAATGTAAATGGCCAATTCCTAAAAAGAAACAAATATAGATCATTATTGCAAACATGGAAATAGACTTATCCTTATAGCTAAAAATTCAATGTGTTTCGACATACGAAGAACTCATCCCTAGGGGTCTTAACATTGAAAGAGCCCTCATTGCAAATGGAGCAACACAAAATCAAAACCAACCATCTAATTTCAATGATAAACCTCAATATTGGGCTAACAATAAGAACATTACTAATGATAGTGTGGTAGATGCAAAGGTTGTAATTAAGGCACCACCGAACACACAAACCATACAATAGAGCACTTGATAAAACACACAACAAAACAACAACAAAAAATTAAACAATGTCAATCTTCCAAAGGACCACAACCAAAATAGAACAACTACATACCACAAATACTAAACAATGCTCCTAAATGATAATTCACTCTCTTAGGGGAACCTATGGAAAACACATTGAAGAAGTTGATACAATTGAACCTCATCACACTCCCAAAGTTCAAAAAATGCCAATAACCACAAGTCAAACCTATTGGGTATAGAGATGAAAATTATTGTGAATTTCACCAATACAAGGGTCATAACACACATTTAACTGTTTTAGACTCAAACACCCAATCTAAGATCTTATAGAACAAGGAGAAATCAATGTTGATAAAAAATTAGGGAACCAAAATTTATAGATCTATAAAACTCCAATGCTTGATCATGGAAAGGAAAAATATTCAGGAGAGGCATTGGGCTCAAATAGTGTAAACCATACCTATGATAACATGGTAGGAAACATTCATGTTACTCATTCATCGCAACATGAGGAATCAACGATGCATCAAGATACTATTTCAAAATAAAGTTCAAGTCAATCAACAGTGTCTAGCAATGTTTCATATCGTAATGGCATCAAATATGTATCAAATTGTAATATCCCTCCCTCATATGTGTTCATGATTGGACATATTGAAGAAGTTATGAAGAAATGAGAAATATCCCTTATTTCACCCATACCTACTAAAGGTTGCAAAGAGTCTTTCACTGAGGCCATACCATACACCCAAGGATCATGTCAAGAGGAGGCTCCTGGGTATAATGAAAGTAGCTCCGAATCAAGTCAGGATCAAGAGCCCATATCCCCACAAAATTTCCATGATTTGCATAATATCTTCTAATTTGTAAGTAATAATTGTTCTATCCTAAGTCAAGATGAATAGCTTACTTCCCCAAAGTATTATCATGAGTTGATTAAAATCTTCCAATCCATTCAAAGCTTCAAAGATATCCCTCATATTACCCATGATATGTTTCCTTATAAGGGACATATAGACATTCTTCCTCCAAAACAAGGGTCTCCCACTCTTGACACTATCACACAAGGGGAAGCAATGGTAGATATTCTTCATTCTTACAGTGATTGTGCATCATCAACGTCTCTTGAAGCGGCATCAACAAATAACACATCCCAAGTTCTAGTTGAGAACATTGAGTATGAAGGTATCTAGCATTATCCAATAAAAGGACTATGTTTACATCAACAAGATATCTCAGAATCATAGCAGAAAGTTAACATTCTTGAACAACAGGAACCAATGACAATATCATGTGTCCATGAGAAGTCATATTCAATGGACATTGATTAGAGGATACATTACCAAAGCAAAGGATTTGGTCTAGTTAAGCAACTAGCAAAATCGAAGCATGATAGTAATACCTCCACAACATTGGGGGCAACTTTGTCTATTGTAAACACCAACACAAGGGGCATGAAGGGACCTTATGATGAAAATGTTTCCAATTCTACAACTAGCCATGTCTTGAATTACCATCCACCCATCATCCCATCCACAAATTGGGACCAACACAGAAAGAAGGATTCCTATCAAAGAAAGGAGAAGATCGTCAAAGCAAAAGAAGCAGTGAAACAACGTGGACAAAGAAAATACAAATGGATACCAAAGAATACAAAAGAAAATCATCCCTATCATACTCCATTAGTCAAAGAAACTATGGGGAAAAATAAAAAAAGGAAATGTATCCATCAAATGTGTCCGTAAATACAAAATCAAGCTTCTCAAGTGACATACAAGGTATATCAAGCATTTGGTCCCAATTTCATGCAAACTACCCATCATTGCTCATCTACCCAATTTTGGAGAGTCAAAGGTTCCAATCTATTGATTAATCCATCACATATCCCTTCATCCATGTCATCATCCACTTCATTCATGATATCCAATTCTCATATCAACCATGTGTTGGAAACTTCTCTTCATCATAATGATTCTAAAGGCACTCTATCACAATGTGCACACCTAGACAAGGTAGATCAAAATTCTCAAAAGTTGCATTTAAGCGCCCATATCTTAGTAAAGAAACTTCTTCAGGAAAGATATCGTTGGCACGTTATGACAGTTTCCTCTACATCAATACCACCAAGTGGTTCAAATTGAGGGTAAAATTTTCAAAAAATAAAAATAAAATAAAAATAAAGAAAATAGTAAAGATAAAAATTATCCTTTAGTGAAAACCACGTTGGTGGCACTTTGGGAAAGTACTATGATGAAAACCTAGAAAAAAAGAAGTAATGAGTAGAATCAAGCATCTATATGATCCTTTTCAGATGGAAGTATATAATCCCCTCCATGGTAAATCCAACACTCCATCCATCCAATCTGTCTTTATCTGGATCTTTTAGTATATCTTGATCTTCATAAAGGTTCAACGTATACTTCAACTCTACTTATGGAAAAGTCTTGACATTGTCTTTTCAATTCCATTTTATCCCATGAAATCTCATTGCCTATCTATAGCATTGATCCTAGTGTGCACTAAAACTCTATTGAACTCTTCGCATATACATTACCTATCTTGATTTGTTCATGAAATCTAAAACATTGCTAGACACTCGGGGCAGGTTATTGCACTCTTGTTTTCGAATAATTCTTGATCCATGTCTTATATCTCATAACATGACACCGACATCATGATCAAGGTATCGTTTATCCTCAAAATAATCCAAAAACAATTATAAAATCTTAAAATCCAAAAAAATCATTTATCCCCAAAAATCCAAAAATAGTCGCAAAATCTAAAAATCCCAAAAACATTTGCAAAATCATCAAAATCCAAAAACATCGAAAATATTGTAAAGTCAAAATCCTAAAAACATCCAAAACATTTGTACAGCTCGAAAAATCTAAAAAACATCCAAAATCCTATAAAGTCAAAATAGAAAAACATACAAAACTTGTAAAGTTTAAAAGCTAAAAACATCCAAATCACATCAAAACCCCTAAATAGGTCTAAAAGTCAAAAATTCAAAAGCACTTGTCAAACTATATTGTCTTTGAGCATGAACATAGGCAAGGCATTAGGTTAGTCTTTAGGAGTCCACCACAATAAACTGACAATTCCATCAATGTGCATAGGTCATCAATAAACAGGTTACAGGTCAGAGTTAGTCGAACTACTCCATCTCTATGTTTACGTAGGCAAGGCCATCACTGATGATCCCCAGAGGCATTAGGTCAGTTTCCCTTAGGTCTTGGTCTAATCTTGAAAAATACAAAACATTTGGAAAAGTTGGAAAACTCAACATTTTTAATCGTTAAAAAAACCCTAAACAACCTCAAATAACTTGAAAACCTAAACATTCACATACACCCAAAAAGATAAAAAATAACCTCAAAACATTGAAATAGTCCAAAAAATTCCAAAACACTCATCTCATTTCGCTTTCACCTGTAATAAAATTTCATCCATAATAAACCAATCATCATTTTCAACCTTTGGTAACACAAACATAAACATGTACAACAATAATTGTTGGTGTGAATAAGTCTTGTACTTAGTTTATGTCTTTACTAGGGACTTAGGGGACTTAATTCACATGTTAAGTTTATGTAGGATATTAGTTGTATCTTCTAGAAGTCTTAGTTGTCTTATCTAGACCTTACACTTTCCTAGGTAGTTATGAGTTAGTTGTCTCATGTGATAAGATTAAGACACTTGTTATGATCTTGTCTTATCCTATCTCTCATCCCTGCCTTTATAAGCAAGGCATCTCTAACATATTTTGCATTGTATTGTATTGTATTGCATTGATCATATTGTATCATATTAAAATCCTTGTTTGGTGGAATAACATCTTCCATTGTTGCTTCTCTCTATCTCTTGTGGAGGTTATTTGGTGTTGTAGATTGAAGATCTTGGGTTGATAACTTCAACATGGTATCAAAGTTTTGAATCTGGCAAGCCCCTTCCATTTCTTTATTAGAGAGTTTCCATCAAGTTTTCTATTGTGATTTGAGTTTCTTGTATCCTATATTGCATGTATGCAATTTGGTGAGATCTTGCAACACTTTTGGCTATAGTGGCAGTATTTTAGGCTATCCCATTGCGTCCAGGAGGCTCGAGAAAGTCATATTTGGCTTTTGTTTTAGTCAATTTCGTCGCCATTTGCAACTTTGGCAAAGAAGGGTTTGGAGCTCAGATCTGGTGAACAACTTTTTACAGGAGCATTTTGGAAAAAAATAAGTCTTCCATTGCGTTCGGGTGGTTGTTTTTGAGTTTTTTGATATATAACTTGGCCATATTCGTTGAAAGTTGTTTTCAAGGAAAAAAAAATTTACCCGAAGGGCCGTACGACCTCTAGGTCGAAAGTACGTGCCGTCATAATCTTTTTATTAAAATATTCCTCTATTGGCTTAAATCGGTGGTATTTTATTGTTTAAAAAAAATAAAAAAAATCAAAAGAATATATATTAAAGTGCTTTAAAAACTGCATAGCACTTTAATTAAGTGTCGTCAACTTTTATTAAGCTGCAAACTTCACTAATTTTTTGAGTTGCATTTGTTTTAGTCATGGCCTTTGGAGTAAGCCGCTAAGCGACATTTGAAGGAAACCGCCAGCGACGACGATTAAACCATCGATGCTATACAAACTGTTGGAAATATGTGCCTAAATCATCACAGGCTGTAACCTCTATTGGAGCCAAGTCAGTGTGATATTGTTAATGTCTGGCCGACTAGCAACTTTGACACATTGTGATTTGTATAGGTCGCTGTGACCTTGCTTTTGTCTCACCGAAGGAGCCTATCACTGTGACAAGATGCATTCGGTGTGACCTCTCACCGCCCGTGGAGATCTCTGGCCAATAGGCCACTCATATCGTATATCGGGATAACCTACGGTGGCTCAGTGAGAAGTCTTATCGAGATATTTTGTCTCGCTGACAGTATGTTACATCTTGTGGTCTTCGGCGTATCTTATATTCTATCGGTAAGAAGTCTTACCGATGTGAGAATGTCTCACCAATAGCATATGGCTATCGGGGTAACCCAATGGTCTTGGGAAGAAGTCTCAGCGGCCGATGGAGAGTCTCGCCAATGATGAGGGGTCTTCGGTATAACTCTTGGCGAACGATGGTCTCGGGGTAGCTTGGAGAACTTCGACAAGAACTCTTAGCGATGGACATAGGTCTTGCCGACCGTTCGGTGCTCGATGTAACCAAAGGGGTCTCGGTGTGAAGTCTCAGTGATGAATGAAAGTCTTGCCGACTGCTGATCACTTTGGAGAAAGTCTTAAGAGCTCGGTGTGATGTCTTGGCGAAAGATGATAGTCTCGCCGATGTAAATTCTACTGTCTATGTGACTTAGTGAACTTCGGTGTGAAGTCCTGGCGAAAGCGATAAGTCTCATCGACTGTTGGGTGCTTCAGAGTAATTTAAGAAGTCTCGATGAAACCTCTTGGCTAGCAGTAAGTCTTGCCGATAGTAATGTTGAGTTCAGTGTGACTTGTGAATAGTGATATGAGTCTTTCCGATGAGGAAACTCTTGGTGATATCGGATGCTAAGCTATGTGTGGCATCGGGGAGACATGGTCAGTGTCTCACCGACATGCCAACACAGCTAGATTGCTTTTTGACTGTTTGACCATCCTATGTGGCTCGTTGTCAACCAATAGGAGAAGTTGAATGGGAACCGTTGGAAGATAGTCTGTTGTGGCAGTTCTGTGAGGAAGTTCGACAGACAGGGAATGACATGAATATAGTTTGAAGTTGTAGATGCTCGATGGTTCAGTTGGTTCGAAGCACAGTTGTGTGAACAGTTCGAATTGTATCAGAGTGATTTCTATTCTGTAAAGATTGTAACTTGAAGGTTCCTATACAAGTTTGATCATTGTGAAAGTTGCTGAAATATGACATCAGAAAGATAAGTCTGATATTTGTATGTAATCTCCATTACTGTAATACAAAGTGATTTTTCTTAGTGTGGTGGGTTTTTCTCCCGTAAGGGTTTTCCCACGTATATCTGGTGTTCATATGTGTTTGTCTAATTCTCTGTTTCTGCTATTTATTTCAAAGTGCATCTTAATTGGACTGTAATTGAAAAAATTAAAAGTATATCTACATTCTTCCCTGAGTCTTTGACGTTAGGACAATTGTTTCTGCATCTAATTTTCCTTACAAGTGGTATCAGAGCCAGGCCAGTTGTGTTATCCTTGTGGGTACATTGGGTTTTTTGTGTCAATTTTTGTTCAGTGGGAGTCTTATAGAAGTTTGTCAATTTCTAATTACAAATTGAGATGGCTAGCACGTCAGGAAAGATTGAAATAGAGAAGTTCAATGGCAGCAATTTTGAGTTGTGGAAACCTAAGATGGAAGATCTATTGGTTGATTGTGATCTTTGAATTGTTGTGTCTGGAGCGAAGCCTACAAGCATGAAGCAAGAAGACTGGGACCTTGCAGATAGAAAGTCTAAGGGGCCGATGAGGCTCTATTTGGCAGACTCCATTCTTCTCAATGTGCATGAAGAGAAGACTGCATCTTCCTTGTGGAAGAGACTGACATCTATTTATTAGGGGAAGTCCTTGGTGAATAAACTGTTCCTGAGGAAGAAGCTGTATAGTTTGAGAATGCAGGAAGGAGGGTCTGTAGCTGATCATTTGAACACATTCAACATGATGATTGCACAGTTAACATCTGTTGGTGTGAATACTGAAGAAGAGGATTGCTATATGCTTCTATTGTGTTCTTTTCTAGACTCTTGGGATCATCTGGTGATGGCTATTGGGAGTACAACATCTAGTTTCAAGATGGAAGATGTTGTTGCATCTTTGCTACCAGAAGAGATGAGAAGGAAATCTTCTGAGATGGCGAAGGAGGCCCTTGTTGTTAGAGGAAGGTTGAAAGAGAAAGGCAAGAAGAAGGAAAAGAAGTCCAAGGTGAAGTGTTGGAACTGCGGGCAACCTGGCTATGTTCGAAAGGATTGTAAAGAGGAGAAGAAGAAGAAGAAGAAGTATTCTTCCGACACTGATTCTTCTCACAGTGATGGAGAAACCTTCATTGTAGCCTTGGCTACACAGGCATCAGATGATGTCTGGATGATTGATTTTGGAGCATCTTTCCACATGACATCTCATAGAGACTGGTTCACGAAGTATGAAGAATACGATGGTGGAAAGGTGTACTTGGCAAGTGATTCAACTTTGGAGATAGTTGGCCGTGGAAGAGTCAGAATCCAATTTCCTGATGGAAGAGTAAAGGGAATCAATAATGTAATGCATATACCAGATCTGGCTCGAAACTTACTTTCTATAAGTATGCTAAATGATATTGGAGTGCAAGTCACGTTCTCTAGTAATGGCCGCAAGATGACTAGAGGCTCTATGGTGCTGGCTAGAGGTGCTCGAATTGGTACCCTCTACAAGTTGGATGCACATGTTGTTCAATGTAACAATATCTGCGTAAAAGTCACATAAAGCTACTCATGGAGGTAAAGAGGGAAATATCCTAATTATGTAAACTCTATGGAGTAAAACTTCCGGTGAATGTATGCTATGCTACACGGCATCATAGGCTACATACATAGGAGAGAAAGGTTTAAAACGAAGAAAAAACACAGTTGAGGGGCTTGAAGGTGTAATCTGAATTTGAATACGTGAGCATTGTATATATGGAAAACAACACCATGTTTCATTTTATTCGTCCTCATAAATCTTAAGTTTGCTAGATTATATTCGTTACGATGTATTTGGTCAGTGAATGTTCTTCTTTGTCTAGAATCAAGTTATATGTATTGTTCATTGATGATGATTATTCGAGAAGAACATTCGTTTATTTTTTGAAAAGTAAATCAGAAGTATTCAGTCAGTTTAAGGAATTTAAGAACCTTGTAGAAAATCAGACTGGAAGAAAAATTAAATGCTTAAGGAATGATAACGGCGGTGAATTTTGTTCTGATGATTTCGAGAGGTATTGTAAAGACCATGGGATTAAAAGACATAATACTACACCTTCTACTCCACAGCAAAATGGAGTTGCAGAAAGGTTCAATAGGACAGTGATGGAGAGAGCATGAAGTATGCTAAGTAGTGCTGGCTTGGAGGAGAAGTTCTGGGCTGAGGCTGTTGCTACTGCATGTTACTTGATTAATCATTCTCCAAATTTTGCTCTTGTTGAGAAAACACCTTGTAAAGTGTGGTCTGGTAAGAAGCCCTCCTTAAGACATATTCATGTTTTTGGCTGTGAGACATATACTCATGTGCCATATGAGCAAAGATCTAAGTTGGAGAACAAGGCTGTCAAATGTATTTTTATTGGCTATAGAGCTGGCATAAAAGGATACAAGCTTTGGAATCCTGATACGGAGAAGGTTGTATACAGTAGAAGTGTAATCTTTCGTGAGCTGAAGCCTTCTACCTTGTATCTGCAGTCAGAGACAAAGTCAAAAAACAATAAGGATGTAGTTGGAATTCCTCCTACACCAGATAAAGAGGAATTGAAAATTCAAAATGTACCTGAAACTGAGGAGAGCTCAAGTAGTTCTGAAAGTTCTGAAGAAGAAGAAGAACCTTAACCTCAGCAAGTGAGGAGGTCAACCCATGAAAGAAAACAACCTGATAGGTATGGGTTCTCTTTGATAGATTCTACTTGTGCCTATGCTTTAATTTCTAGCACTGATGAGCCTATGACTGTAAAAGAGGCATTTAAAATGTCTAATTCAGACTCTTGGTTGGAAGCCATGAACGAAGAAATGGCATCATTAGAAAAGAACGATACCTGGAGTTTGGTGCCATTTCCTAAAGGCAAAAAAGTTGTGGGTTGCAAATAGGTATTTAAAAAGAAGATTGGTCTGGATGGCAGTGTGGAAAAGTACAAGGCAAGATTGGTTGTGAAGGATTATTCCCAGGTAGAGGGAATTGATTATGGGGAGATTTTCTCTCCTGTAGCTATCTTGACGTCTATCAGATTTCTTTTGTCACTTGCAGCAGCGTATGACTTAGAGGTCGAACAAATGGATGTGAAGACAACATTTCTTCATGGTGATCTTGAAGAAGAAATTTATATGTCCCAGCCTGAGCATTTTGTGGAGAAAGGTAAAGAGAAACTGGTTTGCAAGTTAAAGAAGTCTCTGTATGGGTTAAAGCAGTCACCTAGAATGTGGTACCAAAAATTTGATACTTTTTTATTGTCTATGAGATTTGTGAGATCAAAATCTGATCATTGTGTCTATTATAAAGCTGAAAGTGATCAAGTTCTTATTATTGCTCTCTATGTTGATGATATGCTATTCATAGGCAATAGTAAGCTAATGATTTCTGATCTTAAGTCTCAGTTGTCTGCTAAGTTTGAAATGAAAGATCTTGGTGCAGCAAGGTATATTCTAGGGATGGAGATAACTAGGGATAGAAATAGTAGAAAACTTTGGCTCAGTCAGAGTAAGTATATCAAGACTGTTCTAGAGAGATTTTGCAAGAATGATTGCAAGCAACTAGTTGTTCCAGTCTTGTAGGGAACGAAGCTATGTGTTGAAGATTGTCCAAAATCTCTTACTGAGATGGAGGAAATGACCAGTGTACCTTATGCTAGTGTGGTTGGCAGTCTCATGTATGCAATGGTCTGTACAAGGCTAGACATTTCCCAAGCAGTGGGAGTTCTTAGTCGATTTATGGCTAATCCTGGAAGGACACATTGGGATGCTGTAAAGAAAGTTTTCAAATATTTGAAGGGCACTTCAAATTTTGCTTTGTGTTACCATGGGAACCTAGTTGAATCACAGAGGACTCTCAGTATTCGAGGCTATGTGGATTCTGATTGGGCAGGGGACATTGACAGCAGGAGGTCCACTAATGGATATACTTTCATGTTGAATGGTGGTGCAGTGAGTTGGATGAGTAAGCGGTAGGTTGTAGTCGCTTTGTCCACTACAGAGGCTGAATACATGGCAGCAACACATGCTTGTAAAGAAGCAGTTTGGTTAAAACGTTTGTGTTCTAACATTGGTTTTGATGCAGGGAAAATAACTATTTTTGTGACAGTCAGAGTGCAATTTGTCTGGCAAAGAATCCTACTTTCCATGCCAGGATGAAACATATAGATGTACAGTACCACTTTGTACGAGATATGGTGGAGGATGGAAAGGTCAGTTTGGAAAAAGGTTGATACTCTAGAGAATGTTGCAGATGCATTGACGAAGCTAGTGAGCACAAACAAGTTCAGGTGGTGTGCCAGTTCAATGGGCCTTAGTGCCCATGATTTTCAGTAAGTTTTGTTGTGCTCTGGAGGTGCCTGTGTGATCTTCGTCAAGTGGGAGATTGTTGGAAATATGTGCCTAAATCATCACAGGCTGTAACCTCTATTGGAGCCAAGTCGGTGTGATATTGTTAATGTCTGGCCGACTAGCAGCTTTGACACATTATGATTTGTACAAGTCGATGTGACCTTGCTTCTGTCTCACCAAAGGAGCCTATTGTTGTGACAAGAAGCATTCAGTGTGACCTCTCACTGCCCGTGGAGATCTCTGGCCGACAGGCCACTCATATCGTATATCGGGATAACCTACGGTGGCTCGGTGAGAAGTCTTATCGAGATATTTTGTCTCGCCGACAGTATGTTACATCTTGTGGTCTTCAACGTATCTTATATTCTATCAGTAAGAAGTCTTACCTATGTGCGAATGTCTCAGCGACAGAGGTTTAAGTGTTGGTCATCGGAGTAACACAAAGGATCTCAGGGAGATCTCTCAGCGACTGTAGAATGTCTTACTGATAGCATATGGCTATTGAGGTAACCCAATGGTCTCAGGAAGAAGTCTCAGCAACTGATGGAGAGTCTCGCCGATGATAAGGGGTCTTCAGTATAACTCTTGGCGAACGGTGGTCTCGGGGTAGCTTGGAGAACTTCAACAAGAACTCTTAGCGATGGACATAGGTCTTGCCAACCGTTCGGTGCTCAATGTAACCAAAGGGGTCTCAGTGTGAAGTCTCAGCGAAAGATGATAGTCTCGCCGATGTAAATTCTACTGTCTATGTGACTTAGTGAACTTCGGTGTGAAGTCCTGGCGAAAGCGATAAGTCTCATCAACTGTTGGGTGCTTCGGAGTAACTTAAGAAGTCTCGATGAAACCTCTTGGTGAGCAGTAAGTCTTGCCGATAGCAATGTTGAGTTCGGTGTGACTTGTGAATAGCGATATGAGTATTTCTGATGAGGAAACTCTTGGTGATATCGGATACTAAGTTGTGTGTGGCATCGGGGAGACATGGTCAGTGTCTCACCGACATGCCAACACAGCTTGATTGCTTTTTGACTATTTGACCATCCTATGTGGCTCGTTGTCGACCAATAGGAGAAGCCAAATGGGAACCGTTGGAAGACAATCCGTTGTGGCAGTTCTGTGAGGAAGTTCGACAGACAGGGAACGACATGAATATAGTTTGAAGTTGCAGATGCTCGATGGTTCGGTTGGTTCGAAGAACAGTTGTGTGAACAGTTCGAATTGTATCAGAGTGATTTCTATTCTATAAAGATTGTAACTTGAAGGTTCCTATACAAGTTTGATCATTGTGAAAGTTTCTGAAATATGACATTAGAAAGATAAGTCTGATATTTGTATGTAATCTCCATTACTGTAATACAAAGTGATTTCTCTTGGTGTGGTGGGTTTTTCTCCCGTAAGGGTTTTCCCACGTATATCTGGTGTTCATATGTGTTTGTATAATTCTTTGTTTCTACTATTTATTTCAAAGTGCATCTTAATTGGACTGTAATTGAAAAAATTAAAAGTATATCTGCATTCTTCCCTAAGTCTTTGACGTTAGGAGAGTTGTTTCCGCATATAATTTTCCTTACACAAACCCTAGGTGGCAGTTAAACCTCCACTACCAGCTGTCACCACTAGCCACCAGGTGGGCGGCTCCATTAACCGCCAGTTACGTCCTAACCGCCAGAGGGCGGTTACATAAAACTGTCACTGTCAACTTTATATGTTAGCCCCTTGCTAATCGAAGCCGCTAGAGGATATACACGTCACCACTAGATCAGACTGCTAGTGGTTTCCACAAATTGCTAGAGTTTTTCACAGTTAGTCAGCCTGTGGTTGTGTGGAGAACTAGGGGCCAACCCCCAGGGGCTTATTTTTTGTGCCCAGTTAGTCATTTTTTTGCTCCTGGTTAGCCTTCAAGGTGCTTTTTTCAAGCCTTTTTTCAATTTTACATAACTTCTCACCACGATGTCGGATTTTCGAAAATGAGATATTGTCGGAAAGCTGGTTCGACGAAATTTGTAGTGGTATAGGTGATTTTTCTAGTTTTTGACTCTTTTTGCCAATTTTTTCAGCCAGAAGGTACAAATGCATTTATTACTTGTCATTGGCACAACTTTTGCAAACGAAGTAAAAATTTAACAAGTTTTTTTTTGAAATTGCTCATAAAATTGCAAGGAATCTATTTGTAACCTCTATTTTTCAGTTTTGGCAAGCTCTTTTTTTTGAAAATTGTAAAAATCACTGTGTTATAAACGGTTGATTTGAGCTTGTCACTTTTACAAATTGCAAAATTTCTTCATTGTAATTTGTTGGGGGGTTGCAAATTTAGTTTTAATACATTTTGGGGGGTGAAAGGCACAATTTAAGTGCCACATTGTCGTCTTGCTTTTGATGTTCATGGAGGATCTAAGGCAAATTGAACCACTCACTACACACAATTATCATACATGGAAGCTAAAAATGACTCAATTGTTACAATATAAGGGTCTATGGCCAATGTTAGATGCAAAACAACCTAAATTCAGAAGGTATTATGAAAATTTTGTTCATAGATGTAAAATAGATGAAGAAAAAGGGCTCATTGGCTTACACATATGTATCTGATAACATGTTTCATATTTTAGATTGCAAAACACCTAAGAATGTTTGGGATAAACTTGAAGAATTGTATGGTAAAACAAATCATTCAGATCCTTGCAACTTCAAGCAGATCTACAATCACTCTCTCTAGATGCATTTCCTTCAATTCAGGATTTCCTTGCACAATTCAAGATGATTTTATCGCAGTTGAAAGGATGTGGGCATGATATATCTAGTGATGAATGTATCTTCTTGATTTTTTCTAAGTTAAAAGGCCCTTATCAAGTGTTTTCTTCTACTTTCTATTCAACTATGGATGCCATGGGGAAAGATTACAAAATGCCCTCTTTTGAGTTTTTTGTGAGCGTCTTACTAGGGAGGAGGCCAAGTTGATTCAGTTGGATGCCTTACCTAATTCTAAGAATCATGCTCTAATGGCTCAATCATCCAAGGGTAAAGGAAAGAACAAGAAGAAGCCCAAAGAAGAATCATCTTTAGGTAGTGAGAATCCCTCCAAACCGAAGCCAAAGAACAAGCAGAAGTCCACTTCATCTCCTTCTTCTTCTACCTCTGGAGATTCTTCTTCCAAGTCCAAGAAAAAGAAAGGAGATCCTTGTTCATTTTGTGGTAAAACTGGGCATGATGCAACTCGTTGTTTTAAGAGATTGGAAGCCTTGGAGGAAGCCATGAAGAAGCACAACATTTCAGTGGCTAAGCCTTCTTCCATGGGAAAAGGGAAAGCTCTTTCAAGATGATCCATTCATTCATCTTCAGACAGTTGGATTCTTGATTCAGGTGCTTCACATCACATGACCAATTCACGTGATCTTCTTGATTCCATTGTTCATACTTCTACTTCTTAGATTGTAGTTGGGAACTCTTCACATATTCCATTTTTGGGGACAGGCTTCGTTCAGATGCTAGATGGGTGCATTGAGGATGTTCTTCTTGTTCCTAATATTTTAGTGAATCTACTTTCCATATATCATATTTGTCATTCTGGAGATGGGAAGTTAGTTGAGTTTATTCCACAGAATGTGACTATTAGATAGTTGCAGGATCCTGAGAAGGTTGTTGCTACAGGGATAGTTGATCATGAGAACCATTTGTATCTATTTAATGGCTTTGAGTCTTCATCGGGTTCATGTTTTGTTGCTCATGTTGATTCAATGAGCAAGCTTTTGCATGAGAGATTTGGGCACTTGAACTACAAATATCTTCAGCAGATGCAAGCACATAACTTAGTGGTTGGTCTTCCTAAGATCACTTGCATAGATGGTGTTTTTCAAGGTTGTGCTCTTGGAAAGCAACATCAAGATCCTTTTCCTAAGGGTCAAGCTACACGTGCAACCACACCCCTTGAGTTGGTCCATAGTGATCTCATGTCATTCCCAACTCCTTTTCAAGGGCTAAGTATGTGCTCACATTCATTGATGATTTTTCCTGGTGGACATGGATCTATTTTATAAAGCTCAAGAGTGAAGTTCTCACCAACTTCAAGACCTTCAAAAAATTTGTGGAGAAGCAGTCAAGTTTTTCTCTTTGACAGATATGCACAGATAATGGGGGGAGTATGTCAACAAGGCATTTCAGGATTTTTGTAGTGAGCATGGTATTCTTCATCAGCACACAGTTCCTTACACTCCTCAACAGAATGGTGTGGCAGAGAGAAAGAATAGGACTCTCAGGGAAATGACCAATTGTATGATTTAGTTTAGGTCCATTTCTCCAACATTTTGGGCTGAAGCTTTAAATTGTGCCAACTATATTCAGAACCGTATGCCCCACAAGGCAGTGCAGAATATGACCCCTAAGGAGACTTGGTCTCATCACAAGCCTAATGTATCCTTCTTCAGAGTATTTGGTAGTGAGGCTTGGGAATTCATTCTGAATGGTTGGTGTAAATCCATGGAGAAGAAGAGTCAGCGGTACATCCTTGTTGGCTATTGTGAGGATGTGAAGGCATACATATTATTTGATCCTAACACACGAGAGGTTCATTTCCGACATGATGTTCAGTTTGTTGAGACCTTCACCCACTCAGATCCTCTCAGATCCTCCTTCAACTTCTTCTTCATCACAACCTACTCAGTCTTCTTCAGTTGATGATGCTTTGCTACTTGAGGAAGATTTTGATGATGGTCTTGATGCACCTCCTCCTTAGTTAGCCACTAGGCCACAATGGGCTCGAGTTACTCTTGAGGAGGTTGGTCCTCTTGTTGGTGATCCCACAGACACTCGACGCACTTGTTCTCAGACTTCAAGAATCAGTCTTTTGAGTCATGCAGTTTTAGATGATCCTCATAAGTTTTCGAAAGCTTCAGGTATTCTAGAGTGGGATAGTGGTATGGCTGATGAGTATTCTTCTTTGATGAAGAATCATACTTGGGATCTTGTGCCTCTTCCTAGGGGAAGAAATTTGGTTCGATGCAATTGGGTGTATCATACCAAGTATGCAGTAGATGGTTCCATTGACAAGTACAAGGCTCATCTTGTTGCAAAGGGATTCTCTCAGGTTGAAGGGATTGACTATTCTGAGACCTTTGCTCTTGTTTCCAAGATGGATTCTATTCGCCTTGTTTTTGCTATAGCTGCATCATAGGGATGGTCAATGTTTCAGATGGATGTGAAGAGTGCTTTCTTGCATGGGTATCTTCATGAGGAGATCTATATGGAGCAGCCACCAGGTTTTGTGTAGGACCCTTCACTTGTTTGCAGGCTTCGACGTTCATTGTATGGTCTCAAACAGGCCCCTTGAGCTTGGTATGAGAAGATGAATAGTTTCTTGCTTGCTTTCGACTACACTAGCTGCCATTCCAATCCCACTGTTTATACTCAATGACATGGAGAGGATCTACTCATACTTGTGCTCTACATGGATGATTTTATTCTAATAGGGAGTTCTACTTCCATGATTCAGAGTACACAACGAGCATTGATGGAGCAATTTGATATGACCGACCTTGGTCTTTTGCACTACTTCCTTGGTCTTCAAGTTCATTAGACTTTTGAGGGGATCTTCATTTTCTAGTAGAAGTATGCTCTTTATTTGCTTCAAATTTTTGGCATGGCTGATTGCAAGCCTGCCCCTACTCCATTCCAGTCAGGTGTTGTATTGTCTACCAGTTGCACTACTCCTACAGTTGATCCTACCTTGTATCGACAGTTGGTTGGAAGTCTTTTCTACTTAACACATAGTCATCCTGATATTTCCTTTGCGGTTGGACTTGTCTCTTGCTTCTCACAAGAGCCTCATGAGAGTCATTGGAAGGTTGCCAAGTGTATCTTGAGATACATTCAAGGCACTACTTATTTTGGCATTCACTATACTTCAGGTGCATCTCAGATTGTGGGCTTCACTAACTCAGATTGGGCTGGTGATGTCAATGATCGAAAGTCTACTTCTAGCTTAATTTTTTTCCTTGGTTCTGGTCTGATTGCATGGTCATGCAAGAAGCAGATTGCTATTACATTATCATCGACAAAGGTTGAGTATCGAGGTGCAGTGTTGGCTAGTCAAGAGGTTTTGTGGCTTCGTCAATTGATGACTGAGTTTGGATTCCCATCCACTCAGCCCACTACTCTTTGGTGCGACAATTAGAGTGCCATTCATATCTCTCACAACCCAGTGGAGCATCAACGTGCTAAGAATATTGAGATCCACATGCACTTCATTAGGTAGCTCATCCAAGATGGTGTTCTCAACTTGGAGTATTTGCCTACAGATCAACAGGTTGTAGACATCTTCACTAAACCTTTGGCATCGCCTCATTATCTTTAGTTGCGATCGATGCTTGGGGTGAAGGAAGTTTTCCTTGGGGGGTCTTGAGGAGTCCTCCTTCCTTCTTTAGTTTTTAGTTTTCTTTGCCATTTTTTCTCTCTTTTGGAGAAGAGTTTTCTCCCACAGGGTTTTTCTCCTTTTCTCCACTTGTGAGAGTTTTTTGTTTTGTACATGGGTACCTCATCAGGCCTTGTTGTCGGGACCCATATTTTTCATTTTGCATTGGTTTTTTCCTCCCTAAGTTGCACTTAAGGGGGGTGTTGGTGTGAATAAGTCTTGTACCTAGTTTATTCCTTTACTAGGGACTTAGGGGACTTAATTCACATGTTAAGTTTACTTGGGATATTAGTTGTATCTTCTAGAAGTCTTAGTTGTCTTATCTAGACTTTAAACTTTCCTAGGTAGTTATGAGTTAGTTGTCTCATGTGATAGGATTAAGACACTTGTCATGATCTTGTCTTATCCTATCTCTCATCCTTGCCTTTATAAGCAAGTCATCTCTAGCATATTTTGCATTGTATTGTATTGTATTGCATTGATCATATTGTATCATATTGCAATCCTTGTTTGGTGGAATAGCATCTTCCATTGTTTCTTCTCTCTATCTCTTGTGGAGGTTATTTGGTGTTGCAGATTGAAGATCTTGGGTTGATAACTTCAATAATAACTAGAAAGCAAACCTTAAACATAAAAAATAAAACTCTTGATCATTATCAAAAATTTCAATTGAACCTTATATCAATGGCCTTTCAAACAACTGATCAATTAATAGCCAACATCCACTAACATGTCCTAGGATACATCTTTCCTACAATGGGTATCATCATTGCCAATCATTTTGGATGTTTATCCTCAAAACACATCCTTTGGCAAGAGATATGAATAACATTGACTGAACTTGTTCATTTTAATATTTTTTGATGATTTATCCTAGTGGTCCATTTGAATGACCTCTCGATGATTCCTATCAAAATGATTTAGAGAGAAAGGAATGGGGTATTGATCATTATCTTTTGTTTGTTGTGCTTGTTGGATGTTCTTCTAATACAACCTCGACAAATACTTATCTTGCGTGTGTGGGGTAGTCTCAAGTAAAACAATGGCGAGGACATATCAGGTTCTTCATACCTTTTATGTGTTAGTATCATTACTTCGACGACTTATTCTTTCACGTGGTCAAACAAGGTTTTTGTATGTCAAGTATAAACAAGGATACTCCTATCTGTTTGCAGAGTCAAAGTCCATTGCATTAGATACAACACCATCTTGGTTATCAATACCTTGATGCATCATGTCTATTTTCTATATCAAAAAAAGGAAAGATATGATGAAGTTATCCCAATCCTAGAAACAAGCAAATCATCTTTCTCCTAACCATATTTAATAAAGCTTTGAATAATCATAGGCTTGTTGGACTTCTAAATAAATCTCAAAAATAATGGTTAATCAACATTTAGTCTCATTCTATCTTATTATTTAGTCTTTACTAACATTTATATCTAGGTATCAAATCTATGTGATATATCAAAATATACATGAGGTTAGCCATGGCTGATGACTGTCTATACATCATAAAATTTGTCTCCATCAAATATATGATCTTTTTAAAGAAGTA
>VDFB02047540.1:0-44007 GCA_007258455.2 Sequoia sempervirens
CTACTATATCAAACCATGTGAAGAAATTTACATGAAAAAAAAATAAAAAAAAAAAGTTGGGCCAACATGGAAGGGAGGCCTAAATGCCGCCAACACTTTGCATCATCCCCAATTGTCAAAAATCAAGGCACAACAATGGAAGAATGATGTAACAAATAGAAGAAGTTTACAACACAAAAAATCTTGTATCCAAGCACCTACAAGGGTGAAAAGTTTCCTCCAAGAACATGTAAAACAAGCATGGGGAAACACAACACACACACACAGAATCTATTCTTTAGATAAAGAAGAGGTGCCCTCCTAGTCGTCATCAACCAAGAGGTCATTTTTCTCCCAATCTAGATCATTATAAGGGGAAGGAAAATGAGCCTGCAAGGGTGGGATAGAAAGGGGAGCACCCTCCAAATCTCCTATGACAAGAGCTGAGGAAGAGGGCCCCTCAAGGTATTCTTTGCTCAACTCCTATGAGGTAAATGCCATTGATTTTACAAAAATCACCGATAGAGATGGGAAATGGTCTATTTAGTTGAACATGCATTTGATGGGAGTGCCATGTGTCAACTAAGTGGGTGATGAAGGAAGTTCTTGAGATCCACTATCGACCTCACTGAAATATTTGGGGGTAGTGACAAACTTAGGGGATGTCGGGGTAGCCTCTATCACTAGAACAATGCAATCCAATGCAAAACTAGCTTCTAAAGAAGGTGACCTCTTATTCCAACCCCCATTAGAAGCAAGGTTTTCCTCTAGCTTATGCTTCATTGAGGGATGCGAGATACCCACAAATGAGGTGGGAGGAAAGGAAGAAGCAAATAAAATTGCAACAGACACCACTGAGGTATTCAACATATCCACTAGCTTGTGAAAAGGTGGGATGTATAGAAGGGACATCAGGAGAGGAGGCTTAGCCAAGGGTTCAATGAAGACTTGCACCCTTTTAGGGTGAGGGTCATCCATGCTTGCAAGGAGATCCAAAAGAAAGATCAAGGTGGAGGGAACTAAAGAAAAAGGGAAAAAGAGGAGGATACAATAGAGGATGCCAAAATAGGAGTTGTTGGATCACCTTCCTCCTTCTATGAAATAGCCTACTCAACAAATAGAGCCTTCCTTTAGTGCTTACCATCATGAACAAGGTGGTTTCTTTAGCTTCAAGAGCTAGAATCTATAGCTTGAGGAGGGGTAAGATGCTCCTATTCTATCATCAGAGTGTCCATCACAACTATTTCTAGTGGAGGGAGAGACTCTTGGATAGGAACAATAGGAAGAGATATAGGAATAGATACCATAACTAGCAGAGAATTAGACCCAAGTACCTCAGTGGTGGGCCTCTTCCCATTCGCTACCCTAGGGGCAGGAGCAGTAGGAGGCCATGGAGGATGAGACATAGAGGTGACTCGATGGGGACCCTTCACCTTACCATACAAAATGGGTTGAGGCAACCATAGGAAAAATAGGAAGGTCAAACACCTAACACTTGGCCTTTTTCCAAGTGGGCACCATTATCCTTCATAAGAGATGCATAGGGGTAGAAGTTGAGGGTGTCATGGCAAGACATGAGGTAGAGGCAGGTGGAACAAAAAAGGAAGAAGGATATGACTCCTGAGTGGACTTTTCCTTTTTATTTTTAGAGGAAACAACAACTCGATGTTGCGTTATCATAGAAGCTTTGACCAAAATAGCATAGGGAGAAGGAGCATTGGTAACCTTCAAAGTTATGCCCCCATTCTTATATTTAACGTAAGTGAAATATAATAGGTCCATCCTAGAAGGGAGAAAACCAATAAGGGTAGGCCAAAAGTGATCAAGTGACTAGCCCCTCTGTGACATCATCAGTTTGTAAGTAGTGTCATGGACTACGTCCATGAAACCCTCATGATATATCCTCAAGTATTTATGGATCATCAAAGGGAATGCATTCATGGAAAATAGCCAAGGAATTCCTAGCTTCACTTTGAACAAGTTAGACCCTGAGATAATATCAAAGAGGGAATTCATAGTCCTGGGCCCTACCAAGATTGGAAGGGTGATGGAACTAATGGGAGGGATAAAAATCCCATCATGTGTATGTATAGTTCTTTTAGACTCATCATGTCCATCCTTATGAAATAATTTTATTAACATGATCTCGGTGATAACATTAACCCAACATTTAGGGTCAATGAGAATGCTAGTTACAATATTCTTGTTGATACAAGCGGGAATATACAAAGGAAAGGGTTCTCTATTAGCTTTCATCGACAAATATTGCAAGGTAAAGGTTATAGTAGGAGACCCACTACAAGTTGCACAAACGAGATGGGAAGATGCATGGAAGAATCCATCTCTTACGTACACTAGAAAGGACTTTCCTAGATGCCCCCAAGGGTTTAACAATTAGAGAATGGTGTATTGTAGATTTTTCTTCACAACATTTAGGGACTCTTCTAGCTGTGCCTCTAGGGGTTTTAGGTTGTGTTGCAAGGCTAGGAACCCTATAATGAAAACACCTATAACACACCTAGAACACAATATAAAACCCCTTCAACACTACAAAATAAAACAAAAATAGTTCACATCGGGTTCACCAAAATGTAGATGAGGGGGACCGATTGCTTAGGACCCTAGGTCATGGGATAGTCTAAAACAATGAACTATCCTGATCTACCTCACACTAAGGGATTGTCTAACATGAGTTTGATTTTTGAGGGATTGAGAAGGAAGGAAAACAGATCTACATATTTCCTTCTATCAACCTGAGAGGTTTAGGAAGTTAGGTAAGTGAGTTCCTAGCATCCAGAATGCAACTTAATCAATTCACTGCTAGAGGAATCTAGCGCAAGGAACAAATGACAATACAGTGTGTTGGTGTCTCAGTTAGGCACTAGAGTATATATGGACAACAATAGTAAAGTATAGTCTAAGAACTAAAGAAACATACTAATGACTTGATAAATATAATTTAATACAATAACATAAGAAAAAGCAACTAGCTAGTTGAATAACAAGAATAATACATTAACTTGAAAGATATACTAATTATGAATGAAATAATGAGAAAGGGTAGTAGAATCCAACTTATTTTTATTCTAGCCTCTCGCAAGCTCCACACAAAAAAATATGTACACATAGCGATGGAAAATTGTTGGGGCTGTGTATAGAGGACTGCCATAGTTAGTCTCCTGCTTTGGTGTTTCCACCTCCATAGACAACTAATATAGAAATGATAGAGAAATGTGATGAAGAAAGTATTAAAATGGAAGGTACTATGTACTATTCTAAACAATGATATGCTATGAAACAATACAATGATGCTAAGTGAATTAAAAGTGGAACAATCTCACCTTTGACCATGTGCACTCAAGGAAAATGGGAGGAGTGATCTCACAAGCTTGGAGATGCCAATTTTTTTGTAACAATGAGGAGAATAAAAAAATAGAGTGTTAACTTGCAGCTTCAATGTTGGTGATAATGTTGTGAGTGAAGTGTGTAGAAGTGAGAATGATCAAGTAGAATGCCAAGAAGATCAAGAGATGTGTAGAAGATAAATGAGATGAATGAATAGTCCATTTGAAGATGAAATTGGAGGCAAAGGAGATATTTGAGGTCGATCAAGGGAACATAAACATTACACTTCATCACCAATGGAGAGTTTTAATGCCTCTACTAATTCTAGAGGCAGGAATCTTGTCAGGATAGTAGCACTCCATGCAAACATTTATGTGTCGTGCTAGTGTTCCTGATAGAATATCCTCCATTAGAACTAAAAAAAACTACCCAATGGATGAGAAATGAATGAGGGGTGTGGAATAAAATCATCAAATTTAATTTGTCTAAGGCAAGAGGTGCATAAAAGGGGAATTTTCAAGGGGTGCAAATTCACGCCATTACAGGTGGATAAATCGATGCATCCAAGATGGGAAAATATATTAGGGTATGGATGGATATTCCTAAAGGTAGATACAATTGAGGATGATAGATGCACCTATACATTGGTAGATCTACTTCTAGATGAGGAGATGGGAAAGAGGGGTAGATCCATTACACAAGAATATATGCAACTAGATAGGTGAATGTGCATTAACTTATACGGGAAGATGTGTGAGAGGACAAGAAGATCTTCCAAGGGATGGATTTGATGAAGAACATTCATATACAAAAATTCCACAAAGGTAGATACACTAGAGGGGTGGATTTTCCAAGGGAAAAATCCATGACTGAATGGGTGGATACACGATATACCATGGAGACAGATGCACATGGGTAGATATGCCCAGGGGTGGATGCATTGAAAGGCGGATCTATATAAACTAAGAAGTAAGATAGAAAAATTTTAGACCGAAATACCTAACATTGATGGGTGGATTTTGAGTGATGGTCAATAATCTTAGAGTTGGAAAGAGGCTTTACAGATGTAGATTGGGCATTATTGGATGCATTTGGGTTGGAATATGTAGCAAAAATGCCTATTCTGAGGGCACATAGGCCCATTTTAATAGTGTTGATTGATTGATGGAGCTTAGAGATTAGTACATTCCACCATCCGATAGGGGATATTATGGTAACCTTGGAGGACATGTGGAGGATTTTAAGGTTGTTGATTCAAGGGGCGAGAGTTGAGGAATCTACTACACATATAGAACCATATTTATTGTAGGCCTTATTTGGTAGGATGAACTTTCCATGTAGAGGAGAACTGTTGAAACTAGATGGATGTGGAGAGAGTTCTCAAGATGGAACTATATTTATGTGGATTAGTCAATGGGGTACTATTACTTGATAGAAGCAAAAATTTCCTTAGCCTCACATTAGAAAATTTGGTGTTAGACATGGTGGGTAGATTGAGGAGGTTCACATGGGGGCTTGCATACTAGCCTAGCTCTACAAAGACACACAAATAGTGTTCTATTGGAGAGTTGTGATATTGACAGACATTATAATGCTACATGTATGGGCCTAGGAGCATAACCAAGTAGCCGTATAGAGACATACATTATAATTCTATTTTTTTTTAAAGGACTATATTTAGGTATATGGACATCAAAAGTATGGCACCATGGGGGAGGATGGATGAGTTGGATGATGGAGATATCATGTTGAGGCTATATAGAGAGATGGATGATTGGGAGGAGGATGGGGTATACTACAACTATATGTTTAGGAAATGCTACTTGGTTGGCTAACATTCTTGATTGAAGGGTATAGATTGGACATAGTGACATGCTAGTTTGGCATGATTTAGGATATTTTAGAGCTGGAGGAGAGGTTTGTTCGATTGTTGTGGGAGACAGGTCTATGAGTTCCACATATTGCATACATGGTGGCTATTACATCTTGGAGACACCTAGCAGATGTTAGATTGGACTAGAGTATGGGAGTAGATGATCCTAGGGTCACTCATGGTATGTGGAGTGGTGGAGGGGTAGGATTCCAAAGGAAATGATGCCTTTGAGAGGGTAGATGGGGAGTGCAAGGGTAGCAACACTAGTATAGGTAGAGGTAGTTGGGTAGGAGGATGCTATATTGAGAGAGGTATGAAGGATGTAGAGGAGGGTAATGCACCAGGAGAAAAGGTACGAGGGGCCAGATATGGTGTAGGAGGAGCTAGTGGAGGAGGATGACGAGGGATATGTGGACATATGAGAGAGGGGAGATGATGGAGAGGGGAGTGGAGATGATGATGATGATAAAATGATAGAGAGGGAGAGGGGGATAAGGGGGAGATAGAGGTAGATCCTAATATTTTGGGCTTATAGGTCATGCCACATGTATGATAGGAAGAAAGGGGGAAGGGAAATGATGATCTGAAGGGGAGGTTGGCAGTGGCTTAGAGTAGGATTACATTGTTGTAGGGACATACAATAGGAACTAGATGATATGGTCAGAAGGTCAAATGAGAGAGATAGCCTCTAGCTATAGATGGTCACATAGCAAGGAGATATAGCTATTTTAACTATAGAGAAAGATAGTTGTAGGTAGAGGTTTAAATACTTAAGGGGAACTAGCCACCATGATGACAAGCAGATAGATTGATATTTTTTAGTGTAATTAATTGATTATTACACTAGCATAAGTTAACTTAGGTCTTTCATTTATTTAGTCCTAGGTTGCATAAATTAGAATATCATTAATAAATGGGGTAATTCCCCTTCCGTGTTTGTAGGAGATAAGATTCCTTCTAGAAGATGAGTTGTCCTTCTAGAACTTATCTCAATCTTTTATCATTTGCTAGGTAGGGTTCACATGTTGTCACATGTTGTTAGATCATGACACATGACATCATCATATTGCATCTTGCATCTATATCATGCCTATATATTCAAGGCATTTGTACATTTGTAATCATCTAATATTCTAGATCAATAGCAATATCCATTTGCATACCCTTAGTTGCAACACTTTCTATTTGGTTGAATTTCTCCTTGGAAAAGGTCCTCTTGAAGGTTGTAGGTTTAGGGACATTGTGCATCCATAATTTCAAAATGCTATCAAAGCCATTCCATTGAGAGTTCATCCTAGGATCAAGAAAGTTGGGCGAGAGAGATTCATTGCAGGCTTGAAGGTTTCCATTGCAGGTTACTTGACTCCACCCGGGGACCAAGCTGATTTTTTGAGCATATTGAGCCAGATCCGAGCTCACAATTGTCTTTAGAAGGCCTTGAAACCCTAGTATCACTTGTTCATTCATCAAAATTGGATTCATCAACCTCGGAGCCATAAGAGGTATTTAGGGTTTGCAAAATTAACTGGTGCGATCTGTACAAATTTGCAGTAAAAAAATCTATCGCATCAGTTGTCCTCTAAGAAAAATGTTTTTAGTATCAAGCCATTTTTCATTTGAAAAAAAAATTGGGCTTTATCTTCTATATAGTTTGGTAAAAAATCCTATTTAGGTACTTTTCTATAGTTGTATATTTTTTTTTTTGGAGCGACCTCAAATAAATTACCGATCGACATCATCCTTTTTAATTCTATAGACTATATTTTTCGATCGGCATTATATGGGGTTTGGTTTTTTGCAAATTATCAACATATATTAAAATCACTGTCAGCATTCAAGAGGGTTTATATTTTAATCCATAGGCTTAATATTTTTTTATTGACATACAATTTATTTTTTCGTTGGCATCAAATACCCTTTGATATTTTAATTGCTTTTTAAGCAATATTAAATAATATTTATGATTGTTGTTTTTTGGTGCATTCAAAAGTCTACAGAAAAGGTATCCATCAGCCACTTGGGGTCTTCTTGCCATTGTCCACTCACATCAAGACCGGCTACCATACTCTATACACCAGCATCTTTGTCAGCCATTTTTTCCTATGCCATGCCCACTGATCTTCTCCAGTTGTTCCTTTCACCATGTGCCGACCGATAGGATTGTCAGTTGTTTTTCACTAGGTCTCCTCCCATTGACCATTGGAGTCTTTGTCAGATTTTCATTCTCATCAATGATCATGCTCTACAAGCCCTGCCGAAGACCTTGGTCCCATCAACAACCAAGGGGCCCACCAAATCCAAGTGGCGCCACCATTGCCAAGGAGCTCCGCCCAAGTTTCTCAGCCCTACCGCCACCCTATCTAGGGCCGCTCCTTTTTTTCCTTAGCCCACACCAAGGTCACATCAGCTACCAAGTGCTAGCACCTAGTGGCTAGATTTTTTCCCCTATTTAGCCTACAAATTGCCTAATCTAGGCCTTTTTTTGTTTTCTCATAACTTTCACCCACTGTATTGAAAATCAGCAAATGAGATATCGTTGGAAAGATAATTTGGTCTACTTTCCATTGGTGATATCCATTATGTAAAATTTTTCTGTTAGAAAAATCTATAGTAAATTGAATTCAAAACCCTAATTTGGACATAAAGGCTCATATCTTTTCATCAGCTAGTCGAATTTTGATGATTCCTATGGCATCAGGAAGGTAATTCAGAGGTTTTTTCATCAGTCCATTTAGTTTGATTAGTTTCAGCTCTAGGTACTCTTGCATTATATTTTTTCAATAAATTCATTTTTTTATTAACTTGGATATCCTGAAGCTTGGGAAAAGGTTTTTTTGATTTAGGTGGCATCACTTCAGTTGCATATCATCCTTGGAAGTTTCTATTTTTTTGTTGAAGGTTATTATCTTTGGTTTTTTGGAGAAATTTGATAGTACATTATGGGGCTTGCATATACTCCTTCTTTGACTATGTTGCACAAGGGAAACTATAAACAATGGCGGGATGGGATCATCCAGCATCTCCAATCACTTGATTTATTGCCACATATGTATGGTATAGTTCCCCATCCAAGTGAAGGTATTCAAGAACTTGCTTGGGGTTGTAGCATATATACTATCTTGGAGATCATTTCAATGCAAGTTCATTGTGATGTTTTGAGATCTATTGATCATTATGATTGTCCTCACATCCTTTGGACTAAGCTTTGAGAGATATATGGAGATTCAAATACTCCACCATTCCCTGATGGTCATGATTTAGAATTCCATTCCTCATATCAGATACCCCATGATGATATTGCCATGCAGGAGATTATTTATTTGGATTACCTTGAATCTTTCGAAGAGGTTGAAAAGGTTTCTTCAGATGTCCCTTATTCTCCATTAGAGACTATTGGTATCCATTTACATTCAGTGATTCCTTGTCTAGATTCGTTGATTGAGGCTTCCATCATTCATCAGAACAGATTCATTTTTCCAGACTTGACATCACAGGATGGCTTTGTTTCAAGTATCATTGACTTGGCTACTTCTACAGGTTTGGAGGACATTCTTGAGGGGATATCATTCCTTTATTTAGATTCCACTTTGGAGAGTTTTCTTGGGTCTCCTCATCTTTTCATCTCAAACTTGATTGAGGATCCTAAGACTATCTTGGAGGCACTTGGTTTCTTTTTAGAGATTTCATATATGAGACTTCTTCCCTCTCATTTCATTCAATATTTGGAGTTTCTTCAACATCTGCCATTGGATTTCCTTCTTCCTAGTAGGATACATGTGGTTTGGACACCTTTGTTGCTTCAGAATTCTTTCAATGGTTTTGATGACACTTCATTTAGGGGGGAAAATCTAGTCTCCATCACATTCATTGTATCACTGTCTTTGGATCTTGTTCAACATCAGTTTCTACATCATCCTGATTTGTCACTTTCTTCATTGATTGGGTATGTACTTGAGTTGATTGTGGCATCTTCATCTTAATCAGTAAAGGAGACACTTGAGCAGTTTTTAGAGACATCTTCATCATCCATATTCATTCTTCATTTAATTCCTATCTGGAATGGGAAGCATCCCTACACTTTCACTTGGTTTTGTTTGTTCTGAAAGGGAGACACGTTGTTTGTCGACATTGGATCATGTTTTGTCTTCAGGCACTTACCATTTTTGTAGGTGTTCACCTATTTTGTGGGGGATATATAGTCTTGCTATTTCCCTCCTATGGGGGGGCTATTGATTGTATTGTATCCATGTAATGGATGGTGTACTTGGGGGTATTTGGGAGTCCTCCATCCTTCACATCCTTTCTCAATTTTTTGCATTTCATCTCCTTTTTGGAGAGGGGTTTTTTTCTCATTTGGTTTTCCCCTTTTCTCTATTTGTGGGAGATTTGTTGCATTCTTCATTTAAATCATGTAAATGGGTACCTAACATGGCCTCATAGTAGGAGACCCATCATCTTTGCATAATCATTGCATCTCCTCCCTAAGTTGCACTTATGGGGGGTGTTAGTGTAATTAATTAATTATTACACTAGCATAAGTTAACTTAGGTCTTGCATTTATTTAGTCCTAGGTTTCATAAATTATAATATCATTAATAAATAGGGTAATTCCCCCTTCCATGTTTGTAGGAGATAAGATTCCTTCTAGAACTTATCTCAATCTTTTATCATTTCCTAGGTAGGGTTCACATGTTGTCACATGTTGTTAGATCATGACACATGGAAACATCATCTTACATCTTGCGTCTCTCTCATGCCTATATATTCAAGGCATTTGTACATTTTTAATCATCTAATATTCTAGATCAATAGCAATCTCCATTTCCATGCCTTTAGTTGTAACACTTTCTGTGTGGTTGAATTTCTCCCTGGAAAAGGTCCTCTTGAAGGCTACAGCTTCAGGGACATTGTGCATCGATCATTTCAACAAGATGAGCATGGGATGTATGGGCTATAGAGTGGGGATTCCTAAAATTAGACAAAGATATCTACATGAAAGAGATGGAAACCACTTAGTCATAGGGGGTGGAGGAGAAACAAACATGAGGATGATGGTGTGACTAGATAGAGAGGTCCAATACTATAGGGACTTATACTATGTGATGGTTTTAGTAGCTGAGAGGAGGCCCACATTTTTAGAGGCAGTGAGCTCAAACTAGAGCAGTTCACTAAGATCAGGATGAAAAAGGAGTAGATCGATGGGCCCACTATGGGGAGGATGAGGGGGGACAAAGTGGATTAGTATTGCCATCCCCCACACATTTAGATGTGGGGAGTAGTGGATAGGGTAAGATAGGTGGGGACTAGCATTGGGTTTGGTAGAGACATAGGTTTTACAAATGAGAGACCTTTTACATGTGGTGATTGATTCATTGATCAAGATTTATCTCTTAAAGATATCATTTAATCCATTGTTGTATTCATATTGATTCATGAATTTTTTTGTATCATATGTATATATATTTTGATATACCTATACATGGATATTTATATTATTTTGATGACATTGTGGATGTATGATGTACATTATGATTTTGATGTTGATATATGATATGGACTATGATGATTTCATGGATCATGGCTATGGATGTTTATGATGGATTTATTTATGATGTATGGATGACATGGATTATGTGTTATGTTTATGGAGTTTGGAGTTTGTCATTGGAAGTGTGTGTTGTTTTTCATTGATATGTCTATTAGCAACATGAGTATGAGCATGAGTTGTATGCATTGTTGTAATTAATGTCAACATTGTATGGAGATTGATGTGTAGATAATTTGGTGAAGCATGAGTGTGTATATATATTATAATCTAATGTATATTTATAAAAAATATTTGATCTGGTGTAGATAGTTGGAGTGGAAATTTGGCTAAGTGTTAGAACAATGTTTTCAATGTATAGGACATCTGGTATTTTGGTTCATGTTGTGTAGTCTCACAACATGCCCTATTTTTCTCTTCAACAAAATGTGGACCCCCTTTTTTCTTCTTTTCTTTCGCCTTCCTTTTCTTTTCCTTGCTTTGGCATGTTACTTTTGGAGGAAATGGTAAAATGCTCAGTTCTAATCCAAATTTCTTGACCCTGCTTAAATTCTTGCTTTGAAAAATTTGGTATATTGTCAAATTTGTTTCCTAGTCGCATTGAAATACTAGACTCCTGAGTCCCAGAAGTTGATGTTGTTGCTCTAAGGATTTTGTATCTTTAGAAAGTTTCACTTTTCACTTGATCGATAGTCATTCCCAGTAAGCAGTCATCAAAACAACATTGTCCCAATGTGTGCGTTTCCCCTTCTTCATTGGTTAGCCTAGTAGTGGATTTTTTTTCCTTGGAAACTAAGACTGTAAGTCTTGTTACAAATATATTTCTAACTAATTTGGTATTTTTTGCACCTAGTCCTAGGTCTCCCTTTGCATCTGGTGCTCATGAACTTGGTGGGAAAAAGTCTCAGCTCCTAGTAATCTTTTCAAGATACGATGTCGGATGATTCAAACCTTGTTTATTTGTAAGTTGTTCAATATCTAAGGAAGGCATTGCTTCTAAATCCTTTTCCTCATAAGAATTAAAGTGACACATAGAGGTATCACATCAACTTCCTTTTTCCATTTTGTTCTCTAATGGTGGGCCCTGCATAAAAACTAAAGAGTTCATGATTTGAACCCTAATCCACCATGATTGCACCTTTAGTCAGGGTAATTATTGCATTGCAAAAGGAAATTAATGAAAGTAGAAAATTATACATGTACTTGGCACCAACTCATGCATGCAGTTGCTATTGTAACACTCTACCTTATGCTAGAATACTCACCTATAAGGACATTGAGGAATTAAAACCAAGATTGTGGTGCATAAAGAAAGGTAAGTCATGAGAAGCTAAAGAACACATCTACCAAGGTTTTTGAGACCGTATTCCAAAAATTGCATTATCATCAAAACTAGGTATTCTTTGAATAAATGAAATTCTATTAATTCTTTTATACATGCATGAATTAGCTTAAATCACATTTCCATTGGTTTTGTAGCTGAAATGTTGATTATTTTGAAAGAAATTTAACCTAATTGTAGACTGTAAGTTTTATGAATTATTGAAAATGGATGGTTAGATTTAACCCTAACTTACACACGAGGTACATATCTACTAATAATGTAGGAAACATACAAAAATGTGATCACTTCCAAAATGAATCCGATAGATGAGAAATTCGAGTCCCCTATTTCACAAGTTGTACCAATGAGTGAGATAATTACAGATACTCATCTAGGATAGTTTACTGACACTTGATTTGTCATGTAGATTTGGAAAGAGAATGCCTCTCTATGCACAAAGAACATCATTGGAAGTGGATTGCATTTGGAAAGAGGTTTTCTACTAGCAATGGAAGCCCTTAAACTGGTAATGGAATGTATGAATTGGTATGACTCAAACAAGAGGGTTGTTGAGAAAGAAGGGAGAATCTATGCATACCTCTTAGTATAAAGGATTGTATACACATTTGGGCTCCCCACATTTAGCTAGATGAATCCGTTGGATATGCAAGTCATGGACACGACATATCTAAGTGTTGGTGCCAAGAAGATATTACCAAGAAAATGAGACAAATCCTGAGGTCTATGTTTATTTAGGGTGTACAAGACATCATAACCCTATTAAGCAAGATAGCTTGACTCAAAGATGCTACCAAATTTGAACCCTAGATGTTCGAGCTTATAGTTGAGATAATGGAAGGCCCTGTGCAAATTCACTAGGGGAGTTTCATTAGCAACAAGCTGCGTGAAAAGTTAATGGAATTCTCAAATACCCTATGATTTTCTATGTCTTCTTATGTTGTTTATTCTTGCACCCTAAGGGAAAATATTCAAGGATTGAACAAAGCTAGTACCCTAGATAGAGAACTAGAGAATACTTTGATTTATGCTCATGTAACCAGATCACTATCCACCAATACCAGGAGCATTACCCGAAGATTAATGATGTGTTTTATATGATGCTGGTAAGAATAGTGGAAGGTGATAAAGCCAAAATATTGTCCTTAGAAGCACATAATGTTATTTGATTAATTGTGGGATAGTACATTCAATTCCCTACTTTCATCAATATCAGGGTGGAAGGATTCAAAGGATACCCCTTCATGCTACCCAAGTATCCAATGAACAAGATGTTATTAGAATTGGTGAGATAAATGGACCCTTCTCGTGCCCTTTTCTTGCAAGCACACAAAAAATGTTCTCTTAAATTCCCCATCACCATTAGGAATTACAAATGTGCTATGGCCAAAAATGTTGATATGTGTGAGGAAGAGTTGAAGCTATATAAGCTAGAGTTCTTTACACTTCGGTGAAAGAATTATGATCTAGAGGGAAACCTTTTCAACCAAATAGGTAGTAAGTATGCTAATGTTTATGATATAGAATATTTTTGGCATAATTTTGATGTCGAGCATGAGGTAAGGAAGAGTTCATACTAGTGGTTTCCCTTACAAGTAGCAATACTTCTTGGACTCAAGGATATTCTGGAGCAATTGGATGCAAATGACAGAGAGGTATTGGACTCAATTTATGATGAAGAAAATATTTTTGATGAACCTATTTGAGACCTAGACTATACTAGGAAGGAAATAGTAACCCTTAAGGAGATTTCTAAGCAACTGTTGAAGTACACTCAACACTAGATTTATGGTTATAGTAAAGCATTAAAGGAAGCTGGGGTAAAGCTCACATACTCACCTAACATGCAGAGAAAGCAATAGTTAGAAGATGAGTTAGGGTATGTTGAGACTGCTAAAAAGAAAAGAAAGGTTAGTAAGGCAAAGGTAGCTGGACATGGTGAGGAAAGAATTCCTGAAACTTCAAGCGGGAGAATTCAAATTACAAGAGCTAGCCAACATAAAGAGACTGTGGCAGTTAGGCCAATGTAATTGTAAAGCCTAAGGTGGCATTCTCTTCCACCATAAATCCAAGAGCTCAGCCTATGATTGATGAAGAGGTGGTAGTGAAGACACATACACATGCTAAGATAAGGTCTGCATCCCAGAAGGTTGCATATGTGTTTACCTCTCCACCTTCAATTAATAAGGTAGCAATGAAACAAAGACTGGGAAGGACTCATGTAATTCAAGAGGAAAGTATTGAGCTAAACAAAGAAGTTAGAATGCAATGGGAGAAGGTGACTACCATGATGAAACAATTTAGAGAAAAATGATCTAAGGAAAACCCAATGGTGCAAGAAATAGTGGAAGAAGTTCTAGACATAGGGTCAAATCTTATGGATAAAGAAGAAGATTTTATTAAAGGACCACTCACCCCAGACACGGGAAACCCTTAGAAACTTGATGAAAGAGGAACATGGGATACTATAGGTTAGAATCCCATTGATAATATTGGTAATGAAGATACAGTTGTGATCAACTTCCGCAAGGAAGAAATAAAGATGATGTTGAGAAACCATTGACTTCTAAGAAATAAGGAGAAGGCTAAAATAGAAGTGAAATTGTAGAGCCCTCATAGACTTTGGGTGGTGAATTAAGAAATGAGAAGAATCTTGATATTTCAAAACAATAGGAAAATGATGCCCCAAGGACCGATTTTGAACACATGAAGGCCAAGATAATATAAGTCTCAAAAAGGAAAAGATAGTGATGGATCAAGATAATACAAAATCCATGCTAGTGAGGATAGAGTGTTCAAGTTTTGGGGGTGTGACAGGTAATTTTGATAATTTAAGAGAATTTCCTGAACATGCATATCATCATGATAAAAGAAATATTCAAGAGGCAGAACATAACAAAGAAGCACCTAATCTCTTAGTTAGGAAAGTATCTCCACCATTGGAGGTGGAACTAGTGCCTTTAGATCTTAGAATTTTGATACAAAAAGTAGAGACCCCTAAACCTAGAGGTAAAGAAAAGACAAGACATGATATGAAGAGGAATACAGATGGAGGGAGAACTCTCCAAATAGCTACCTTGGTAGGAGATAAGAGCAAGCATGAAATAACACCTAGGGACTATAGGGTAATAACAATTAATGTCGTACATTCATCCTAGAGATAGGAATTAGAAAAATGAAAGTGAATTTAGAGACAACTCTCACCAAGGTACAAAAGAGTAAATAGAAGAAAAGAGAGCTATAGGAGAAAATTTCCTTCCTATAAATTTCTATCAAGTCATTAGCCCAATCTGATCAAATGCAAATTGAGTTGACCCAAAATCCAATACTTATGTCTAAGGAGAAAGTAGATTCCATTATAGCACTTCATCATAGGTTAATCATATTCAAAGAATGGATGGAGTGCCCAGGGAGGCAAGGAGAAGAGTTAATTAAAGATAGTTGGTGTGACAAGTCTAAAATAAGATCAGCTAGTGTTATGTGGTATCACGGAGCACCTTTGGCTACTACACACCTCATCCTAAGAGCTAGCTATTATTGACCAACTATTTTCAAAGATACCTATGAGCACATAAAACACTATTACACATGTCAAACTGTTGTAGATAAAGGGAGATTTAATGCTCAATCATTACAATTGGTGATGGATATGTGCCCTTTCTCACAATAGGGGTTAGATTTTATTGGCATGATGAATCCTCCATTGTCCATAGGTCATAGGTTTGTGTTGACTACCACCGATTATCATACTCGGTGGACTGAAGCATGCTATAGTAAGTAATGCACCTTAGAGGTGGTAATTAAATTCTTGGAGGAGAGCATTATTACCAAGATTGGAGTACTGTATGCTTTGGTATTTGATAATGTCCCTACCTTTTCTTTATTGAAAATTTCTAATTAGGCAATTTGAATACGATATAACATTGAAATTCTCATCTAATTATTACCCATAGGGAAGTGGATTAGGAGAATCATCAAAAAAAGCCTTGTTGGATATAATTAGAAGGTTAATTGAATAAAATCCTAGGGAATGGCATTCTCTATTGAAATTTTCCCTTTGGGTAGATTGTACTAGGATGAAATCCACATTGGAAAATTCTCCTTACCACTTAATCTATGGGATAGATCCTATATTTCCTATAAATTTGAAAATCCCTACTTGGAAATTTGCTCAAGAATATATTGGATTAGATGATCAAACTGAAGCTCAGTTGCTGCAACTGATGCACCTAGATGAAAAATGTTCCAGAGCTATAGATCATTTTTCTAGGCACCAATCTATGGTAAAATAGTGGTTTAACAAAAGGGATAGATTGAAATATTTTAGAATGTCTGATTTGGTCTTGTATTGGGACAAAGCCCATGAGCATAAGGGTGAACATGGTAAGTTTGACAAGTTATGGACTGGTCCTTACTAGGTATCTAAAATCTTAGGTGATAACACTTACAGGCTTAAAAATTTAATCAGATAGGATGTTCCATTGCCAATCATTGGAAAATTCCTAAAGCATTACTTTCAAGATTAGTGTTGGTTTCATTTGTTGTAAATATGTAAGTAGTTTTATTAGTTTTTTTTAGCTTTTTTTTGGGTCTTTGTTGCTTTCCTTTGTTTTTTTGTTTTTTGGGGTTTTGCATTGTGAAGATATACACTAGTTAGCAACCTTTGAAGGTGGTCAAAATAATAGAGTGTCAATTCTAGAAATATGATTCATGCTTCTACCAAAAATAGTCCTTTAATTTAGAAGATTGTGGAATTGTTCATATTGATTTACTTTAGTTCACATAAATCATTTAGTTGATGTTGACCTACAAACACCCATACCTAAATCATTCTATTGAATTTGGGATAACTATTGTTTGCATTGATTGAATAATATAAAGGTAACGTTTGCTACTGCTATAATTCCCAACCTAATAATAGAATTCATTACATGAAAGTTAAAGAAAAAGAGCTTACAAAGAAATATCAAATAAAAAAAATGAAAAAATGAATATCAAAAGAGAAAATTCAACTATTTAGGCTATCCAAATATCTCTATGGGGCCTATGGACACCTAACTAGAAGTAGAGCTATGTTTGGGGGAAATGCAAACATAAAATTGATTGGGCTATGGATGCTTGACTGGTAGCAAGACTCTATCCAAGGTTGGCTTAAAAGGAAATTACCAAATTATGTAGGTCAATGCAAATATTTGCTATGCTTTGAATATACTATAGCAGAGTAAATCAATTGAACACATGTGAGCTTAGTAAAATTTAATCTTGTATGTTGGCTAAAGTGAAGATGGAATGCTAGAATGAGGGTTTGATTGTTTATAATTTAAGGATTTTAGAAAGTTGAAGCATGGTTACTAGGTCTAGAATTGACTTTCTATTGTTTTGTTTAGTTTTGTTGGTTGCTAGTTGTTGTGTATTCTCACAACACACCCCATTTTTCTACCTTTCTTTCCCATTCCTTTGATTTTCCTTTCTTTGGTGTGTTTCTTTTGGAGGAAATGGTAAAATGCTCGATTCTAATCCAAATTGATGACCCTGCTTAAATTATTGCTTTACCAGACATGGAATATTATCAAATCTATTTTCTACTCATATCAAATTACCAAAATCTCTGGTCCCAGAAGTCGATGTTGTTTCTCTAAGGTTGTTTTTGTTGGATGTTTCTGATATGTAGTTGTCATTGATGTCAACACTATTGGCCTTTAATACATTAGAAACTGTATATGTTGAGGATATTGAGAAAATTGTAATAAAATGAGTTGCAGGTTGTTAGTGGTGAAGTGAAGTTCAATATGTTGCCAAGCTCAGTATGTTGATGATCAAAGGTTTTGGATTAAAGTTTTTTTTTTTGAGTATATCTATTTTATCCACATTAAGTTTTAGAGATCTGCATGAAGATTTGATCGAGTTATGAGTATCTGTGTTCTAATAGTTTTTTTGTTGCTTCAGTTGATGTTCCTAAATGAAGATGATGTGATTCTAGTAAGTTCATTTGTTGTGGATTCTTCCATGGTGATTCACAATGTTTGTGGATGTTTCTAGATTGTTCTCTATCTGTGTTGAATGTCTGCATTGATCATTGTGCTCACGATTGGTGATTTTCTCTTATGTGTTCAATTTTTTTATGTTCATGGCCGACAGGGTAATTGTAGCATGTTGTGGATCTTTGTGGAATAATTTTTGAAGGTGTTTTATGTTTGAGGATTTTTTTTTGGGTCTTTATTATGTTGTGGCCGACATTGGTTGATTCAAATTAAAAATTATTTATTATTTTGGGCCTACAATTTGCATATGTTTTACTATTTTGTTGAAGCCGATATGTAGCGATGCAATCTCTTGTTGCAGATATATATAAGTGATTGATCATTCCGTTTGATGGAATGTGTGTGTATCAGATGTATGAATAATGTGCTAATCATTCAAAGGCAGAATCAGAGTGTGAAGAAGAGTGAGTAGAGTGTGAAGAAGTGTTTGTGCGCTTAACTAGAACTATAATCAGGCCTTAGCAGATGTTATTTTCTCAATTCAAAATCATGTGGATGTAATCTAAATGTTTCTATAAGATAGTGTGTCTTCCTTTGGGTAGTAAACCTTGTTGTATTTGAGTAGTGAGCTCTAGGAAGTGTGCCTGAATGCATGTGAATTCCCCATTTATTCTTCTTTATACTTTTAATAAGGTATAATCTTGTGGACTGACCTCCACTGTGGTTTTCTCCACTAACAGATTTTCCACGTAAAAAAATATTGGTGTTATGTGTGTTTTTGATTTGTTGATGATTTATTCTTTCATGGTTATTAATCAGGCTTGATAATAAAGTTAATAAGTGTAATATAAGTTTAAATTTTTGAGACAATTTATTCAGCCCCCCTCTCAGTTGTCTGACCTTGTGTTTCCAACAATTGGTATCAGAGAAGGTTCCTTGGAAGAATTTTAATAGCTTGAGGTGATCTAGGATGGCGACATATAAGAAGGATAGTTTGAGATTTGATGGAAAAAAATATTCTCTATGGAAGACTCGAATGGAGTGCAATCTAAGATGCATTGGTGAACCCTACCAAAACATTACAAGGAATGAGTATGTTATCCCATAGAATGGTCCTTCTACTATTGCTAAGATTAAGGATGTTGAGTATAATATCAGGGCTAAGGAAGCATTTTTGAGTGCTTTGATTGATTCTGAGATGACAAATGTTATGGATCTGAAGACTGCTTATGAGATCTGGAAAAAGTTGGAAACTTTGTATGAAGGTGATGCTAATGTGAATATTACTAAGTTGCAAAGTCTGAAAGGGAAATATGAAATGTTGAGAATGGGTGATGATGAGAACATTACTTCTTTCATGCAAAGAGTGAATGAACTTGTGTATAGTATCAAATGTGTTGGTGGACAATTGGAAGAGTCAAATATTGTTGCTAAAGTTCTCAAATCCTTTCTTGTTGCATACAAATTCAAACCTACTGCTATTGAGGAGCTCCAAACTATAACAAATGTAACTTTAGACATGTTGATTGGTAAGCTTACTTCTTTTGAGTTGAGTGAATTTGGTGATGCTCTTCCTAAGATAGAATCTGCATTCAAAGCTACTATTTCCAAAAGTGATAAATAGCGATATGATCTAGGAGAAAGTTATTCTACAAAGATATTCAAGTATGAGCAAGAATTGAGAGATATTGAAGAAGAAGAGAGAAAATTGGAAGAGTTTGAAGAAATTATTGTCAAGGGAGAAGCCAGAGGAGAAGGTAAGTATAAAGGGAAGTTTCCTATTAAATGTTTTTCTTGCAATAAGATAGGTCATTTTGCATCAAGGTGTCTGGAAAGAGTTCCTAAGTCAAGACCTAACAAGCCTAGATTTCAAATAAAGTGTTATTATATTGTTGATGAAGGTGTGACAGATGATGAATCTGATAAAGGGAATGTAAGTGAGGACGAATGGGTATTTATTGCTATCAAGAAAAATCATCCCACCCCTATTGAATCTACTAATTGTACAAATGTGGAGAAAGCCCTAGCTGCTTGATTTGAAGAGAAAGATTAATGGGTGATTGACAGTGGATGCTCTCATCATATGACATGTGATAAAAGTAAGTTTGTGAGCTTGGAAAAGTATGATGGTGGTGTTGTAATATTTGATGATGACAAAGAATGTGTAATCCATGGTAGAGGATGCATTTCTCTTGATGGTAAGCATAATACTGATGATGTCCTGTATGTGGAAGGTTTGAAGCATAATATTTTAAGTGTTGGATAGATGGTTGAAAAGGGATACAATCTTTAGTTCAAGGATGGAAAGTGTAAAATATTGAGGAGTTCTGGAAATGTGATTGCATTAGGTACAAAAACAAAAAGGTAATATCTTTCACTTGAATGATGCTAGTAAAAGTTGTCTTATTGCTCAAGTTGATGAAAGTTGGTTATGGCATAGGAGAATGTGTAATGTAAAATTTGATAATATTATCAAGATAATTTCTACTCAGGATATGAGAGATCTTCCTAAGTTATTAAAACCTACTAATGCTATATGCAAGGAATGTCAGTTAAAGAAGCAAACTAGAATTTCATTTTAGAGCAAACAACATTGTTCAAATGAAGTGTTGGAACTTGTGCATACTAACTTGTGTGGTCCTTCTAGAGTTAGAAGTTTACAAGGATACATGTATTTCATGTTGCTTATTGATGATTATTCTAGAATGATGTGGGTTACCTTCTTAAGGGAGAAATATGAAGCTCTTGAGAAGTTCAAGATTTTTAAGGCTATGTTTGAGACAAAGATACATTTGAACATTAAATTTATGAGATCAAATAGAGGTGGTGAATTCACTTCAGGTGAGTTTATTTTTTTTGTGAAGAACATGGAATAAAGAGACAATTATCTACCTGGTGTACCCCTCAACAAAATGGAGTTGTGGAAAGGAAGAACAAGACAATTGAAGAAGCTGCTAGAACTATGATGTTTGAAGGAAATGTTCCTCATATCTACTAGAGAGAAGTTGTGAGTACTGTTGTTTACACACTTAACCAGGTACAAGTCAAAGGTGATACTGGTAAGACTCCTTATGAGCTATGGTATGGTCATAAACCTACTATTAGATACTTCAAAATCTTTGGGAGTAAATGCTATATCAAAATAGATGAAGATATAGGAAAGTTTGATTCTAGGAGTGATGAAGGAATCTTTCTTGGTTATTCTACTAAAAGCAAGGCCTACCTGTGCTACAATAAGAGACTGAGGAAAGTAGTTGAAAGTGAAAATGTCAAGGTTGATGAATACATAGCTAGACCATACAAAAATTGTGGATATGATTCATATGATCAAAATGACATTTCAAATAAAGGAAAGAAAGTTCAAACTTCAAATCAAGTTTAGATCATTCCGGTGAATCAAGAAAATCAAGAGGAAGGAGCTAGTGAAAGTGCAAAAGAGTGATCACAAGAGCCTTAAGTTCAAGAAAATCCTAAGACTCCAAGGTATGTAAGACTAAATCATTCAGAAGATTAGATCATAGGTGATAAGAAAAAAGTGTTCAGACTAGGAGAAAACTTGCAAAAGAATATTGTTTGATTTCCAAGACTGAGCCTAATAGTGTGAATGAAGCATGCAAAGATGAACATTGGGTAGAAGCAATGAAAGAAGAACTATTGTAGATTGAGAAGAATGATACATGGATTCTTGTTCCTAGACCCAAGAAAAAAAATGTAATTGGAAACAAATGGGTCTTTAGAAACAAACTAAATGAGCAAGGTGAAGTTGTTAGAAACAAAGCAAAAATGGTGTGTAAAGGATATTCTTAGATGGAAGGAATTGACTTAAACTTTTTCCCTTGTTGCTAGGATTGAAGCTGTGAGACTATTTCTTGCTTATGTTGCTTACAAAAACTACATGGTTTATCATATGTATTTCAAGTCAACATTTCTAAATGGTGAATTGGAAGAAGTGTATGTTGAGCAACTTGATGGATTTCAATTGATTGATCAAGGAGATATGGTTTTTCGGTTGAAAAAAGAACTATATGGACTCATGCAAGCCCCAAGAGCATGGTATGCCAAATTGGACAAGTATTTGTTGAAGCTTGGATTTAATAAAGGTACTGTTGATATTAATTTGTATTTCAAGATTGATCATGATAAAGATTTGATTGTGGAAGTATTTGTTGATGATATCATTTTTGGAGGAGATGATGGTTTGTGCAAGAAGTTTGCTAATGAGATGTAGAGTGATTTTGAGATGTCTATGATTGAAGAGATGAAATTATTTTTGGGATTGCAAATTACTCAGTTAGATAAAGGGATCTTGATATCTCAGTCCAAGTATGTGAAAGAATTGCTAAAGAAGTTTAGTATGGAAGATTCAAATCCAATTGGTACACCTATGGTGACCAGATGTAAGTTGACACAAGATGATGATTCTCTAAAAAAAAATTGACTAGATATAGATCAATGATTGGTGGATTTCTTTATTTAACTCAAACTAGACCTGATATCATGAATGTCGTATGCATTGTTGCAATATTTCATGTTGATCCTAAGGAAGCTCGTGTGATTGCTGTGAAGAGGATTTTAAGATACTTGAAGGGGATAGTTGATTTTGGCCTATGGTATCCTAGAGATGATTACCTTAATTTGAGTGCCTTTACTGATGTTGATTGGGTAGGAGATGTGAATGAAAAAAAAAGTACTAGTGGTGGTGCATTTTTCTTGGGAAAGAAGTTGATTTCATGGTTAAGTAAGAAGCATAATGCCATTTATTTATATACTGTAGAGGCAGAATATATTGTTGCTACTAACAATTGTACTCAAGTATTGTGGATGAAGTAGATGTTGAAAGATATTAGAGTTGTGTATGATGAACCTATTGCTATACTCTGTGATAACTCAACTACAATTATCATTTCTAAGAATCCAGTGTTGCATTCAAAGACCAAGCATATATATATCAAGTTTCACTTTTTGAGAGAGAAGGTGAGCGAAAAGGAAGTCATATTGGAGTATGTGCCTACTAAGGAACATATTACAGATATATTTACCAAGCTTTGCCTAAGGATACTTTTGAGTATCTAGAGGGAGGGGTGACCTCCTAATCAAAACTAAGATGCATTGACTTGCATCAATTCCATTTCACAATCATATCTTTGATCCAAATTGATGTTGTGGTGCTACTACTCATGGGGAGTATTCGGGACATTCAAATATGTGGTTCTAGAGCTTGTGTGTATCTTTTTCAATGATGTCAAAGGGGAGAAGAGTCATGTGAAAGAGTTGAGAAAAAGAGTCAAAACTTTAGGGGAGAAAGTGTTAAGAGAAAGTTGTGTTGATGGTTTTTTTCACATCATGTGTTGCTATCAATGCAAAAGGGGAGGTTGTTGAATGTTTCTGATATGTGTTTGTCATTGATGTCAACACTATTGGCCTTTAAGACATTAGAAGTTGTATATGTCAAGGATATTAAAAAAATTGTAATAAAATGAGTTGTAAGTTGTTAGTGGTGAAGAGAAGTTCAGTATGTTTCTGAGCTCAGTATGTTGATGATTAGAGTTTATGGATTAAAGGTTTTTTTTTTAGTATATCTAATTTATCCATGTTAATTTTTAGAGATCCACATGAAGATTTGATCAAGTTATGAGTATCCGTGTTTTGACAGCTTTCTGTTGCTTCAGTTGATGTTCCTAAATGAAGATGATGTGATTCTAGTAAGTTCAGTTGTTGTGGATGCTTCTCTAGTGATTCATGATGTTTGTGGATGTTTCTATATCATGCTCTATTAGTGATGCATGCCTACATTGATTGTTGTGCTCATGATTGGTGATTTTATCTTGTGAGTTCATGTTTTTTTTATGTTCATGGCCAACAGGGTAATTGTAGCGTGTTGTAGATCTTCGTGGAATAATTTTTGAAGGTGATTCGTGTTTGAGGATTTTTTTTTGGGTCTTCATTATGTTGTGGTTGACATTGGTCAACTCGAATTGAAAATTATTTATTGTTTTGGGTCGACAGTTTGCATATGTCTTATTATTTTGTTGAAGCCTACATGTAGCGATGTAATCTCTTGTTGCATTTATATATAAGCAATTGTTTATTCTATTTTATGGCATGCATCTGTATAAGATGTGTGAATAATTTACTAATCATTCAAAGGTAGAAGCAAAGTGTGAAGAAGAGTGAGTAGAGTGTGAAGAAGTGTTCATGTGCTTAACCAAAACTATAATCAGGCATTAGCAGATGTTATTTTCTTAGTTCAAAATCTTGTGGATGTAATTTGAATGTTTTTGTAAGACAGTGTGTCTTCCTTTGGGTAGTAAGCCTTGTTGTATTTGAGCAGTGAGCTCTAGGAAGTATTCCTAAATGCATGTGCATTCCCCATTTATTCTTCTTTATACTTTTAATAGGGTATAATCTTGTGGACTGACCTCCATCATGGTTTTTTCCCCTAACAGGGTTTCCACATAAAAAATCTTGGTGTTATGTGTGTTTCTGATGTGTTCATGATTCATGCTTTCATGGTTATTAATCAGATCTATTAATAAGGTTAATAAGTTTAAATTTTTGTGACAACTGATTCACCCCCCCTCTCAGTTGTCTGCCCTTGTGTTGTTAATGGTTGCATCTTCAACAAGTTTCTCTTTTTTCCCAATCAATAGTCATGCTCGATAAGCAATCACCTAGAAAAAATTGTCCCAGTGTGTGTGTTCCCCTTGTTAGCTAGTTAGCCCAGTAGTGTCTTTTATTTTCTTTGGAATTGAAGACTGGAAGTCTTGTTACAAATATGTTTCTAACCAATTTGGTATCATTTTCACCTAGTTCTCATGAAACTAGTGGGTAAAAGTCCCAACTCTTGGTAATATTTTCAAGATCTAGTGTTAGATGATTCAAACCTTGTTTGATTGTAAGTTGTTGAGTATCCAAGGAATTAATTGATTCTAAAGCCTTTTCCTCATAAGAATTGAAGTGACATGTAGAGCTTCCATGTTAGCTTCCTCTTCCACTTTCTTCTCTAATGGTGGTACCTATGAAAAAACCAAAGATAACCCTAATCCATCATGATTACACCTTTATTTAGGGTGATTAATGCATTGTAAAAGGAAATTAATGAAGGTGGTGAATTACACATGTACTTGGCACCACCTCCTACATGTAGTTTCTTTAATAACACTCTACCTTGCACCAAAATACTCACCTACAAGGGCATTGAGGAATTAAAACCAAGATTGTGGCGTGAAAAGAAAGGTAAGTATTGAGAAGCTAAAGAACACAACTACCAAAGGTTTCAAGATTGCATTCAAAAAGTCGTATTATCATCAAAAAATGTTTCATCAAATTCCCCATCACCATCAAGAATTTCAAATTTGTTGTGGCCAAAAATGCTAATATGTGTGAGGAAGAGTTGAAGCTATATAAGTTGGAGTTCTTTACACTCTGGCAAAAGAATTATGATCTAGATGGAAACCTTTCCAAGAAAATAGGTAGTAAGTATGCTCATGTTTATGATTTAGAATATTTTTGGCATAATTTTCATGATGAGCATGAGGTAAGGAAGAGACCATACCAAAGGTTTCCCTTACAATAGTAAGGCTTCTTAGACTCAATGATATTCTAGAGTAGTTGGATATAGATGATAGAGAGGTATTGAACTCAATTTATGATTAAGAAAATATTTTTGATGAACTTATCCCAGACTATACTAGGAAGGAAATGGTAACCCTTAAAGGATATTTTTTAGCAAGTGTTGATGTACACTCAACATTGGATTTGTGGCTACAGTAAAGAATTAAAAGAAGCTAGGGTAAAGCTCACATACTTGCCTAATGTGAAGAGAAAACAATGGTTAGAAGATGAATCAGGGTATGTTGAGATTGCTAAAAAGAAAAGAAAGGTTAGTAAGAAAGAGGCAACTGGACATGGTGAGGAAAGAATTCTTGAAACTTCTAGCTAGAGAATTCTAGTGATGCTAGCTAGCCAATGTAAAGAGATGGTGGTCGGTCAGGCCAATGTAATAGTGAAGCCTAAGGCAGAATTTTCTTCCATCATAAGTCCAAGAGCTTAACCTATGACACATGAAGAGGTGAGAATGAAGACACATACACATGTTAATACAAGGCTTGCATCCCAAAAGGTTGCATATATGTTTACCTCTCCACCTTCAGTTAATATGGTAGCAATGAAACAAACACTAGGAAGGACTCTTGTAATTCAACAGGAAAGTCCTGAGTTGAATGAAGAAGTGAGAAAATAGTGGGAGAAGCTGACTACCATGATGAAACAATTCAAAGAAAATGATCCAAGGAAAATCTCATGGTGTAGCCAATAGTGGAAGAAGTGCTAAACACAAGGTAAAATCCTATGGATAAAGAAGAAGATTTTATAAAAAGATCTCTCACCCTAGAGGTGGGAAACCTTGAGAAACTTGATGAAAGAGGAATAGGGGATATTTTAGGTCAGAATCCCACTAATAATATTGGTAATGAAGATACAGTTGATGATCAACTTCTGCAAGGAAGAAATAAAGATGATGTTGAGCAACCACTAACTTCTAAGAAATTAGAAGGCCAGGATAAAAGTGAAAATGTAGAGCCCTCATAGACTTTGGGAGGTGAATTAAGAAATGAGGAGAATCCTAATGTTTCAAAATAGAAGGAAAATGATGCCTCAAGGACCGATGTTGAACACATGCAGGCCAAGAGAATATAAGTCTTAGAAAGGAAAATATAGTGATGGATCAAAATAATCCAAAATCCATGCCAGTGAGGACAGAAAGTGTTCAAGTTCTGGGGGTGTGACAGGTAATGATAGTTCAAGAGAAGTTCCTAAACATGCAGATCATCAAGAATGAAGAAATATTGAAGAGGAAAAACATAATGGAGAAGTTCCTAACTGGTTAGTCAAGCAATTAGCTCCATCATTGGAGGTGGAACTGGAGCCTCTGGATCTAAGAAGTTTGATTCAAAAAGTAGAGACCCCTAAACCTAGAGGTAAAGAAAAGAAAAGACATGCTATGAAGAGGAATGCAGATGGAGGTAGAAATATCCAAATAGCCACCCCAGTAGGAGATAAGAGAAAGCATGAAATAACACCTAGGGACTATAGGGTAACAAAAACTAATGTCGAATATTCATCCTTAAGATAGGAACTAGAAAAAATGAAAGTAAATTTAGAGACATCTATCACTATGGTACAAAAGAGTAAATAGAAGAAAAGAGAGCTAAAGGAGTAGATTTCGTACTTGGAAGGTTTTATTAAGTCACTATCCCAATCTGATCAAATACAAACTGACTAAGTTGCCCCAAAATCTAGTACTTATGTCTAAGGAGCAAGTAGATTCCATTACAAAAATTTTTCATAAGTTAAGCATATTCAAAGAATGGATGGAGTACCTGGTGAGGCAAGGAGAAGAGTTAATGAAAGATGCAATTGGGAAACATAAGGAGGCATACCATTGATTTGAAAAGTCTAAAAGATTGGAAGGAGAATTTTGATTTTTCCAAGAACAGATTGATGCAAGAAGGTGAAAGTTAAAATATCTTATTCATATAAATGTTTGAGAGTTGGTGAATGAAAGGATAACCATGGAACAAGAAGTTTTAATATTTGAGAAGTGGAGAAAAAAAGTGAATTGGGAAAGTGACACTTTCTTGCAATATGTAGAAGGATTTGAAAAGGTTACTAAGAGATGAAAGAAGTTGATTGATAAAGATGAAAGTTTTATTGAAATGTTAGCACAACAAAGTTGTGATGCCTAAAATTTAGGATAGGGAGATAAAGAGGTAAAAGCTTTCAAGGAATAGCTTGTAAAGGTAAATAAGGATCCTGTTTTCTCATTAAGCAGGAAGTTTATAGATGAAATTATAAAGTTCAAGAATGCTATGGTTAAATATGAAGCAGAAATGATGTAGAGAAATGAAAACATCATTCAGATATCAAAATATTATTCTAGGCTTAAGTACAACTGGAAAGTGATTCATAGAGTTTCAAAGTAGCGTATGCATCAAGTGTTGATCACTTTTCAGGAATATTAGCAAACAAAAGGTAAAGACGAGTCTTCGAACTTAGAGTTCAATGAAGAAGAATAGATAGTCGAATACCAAAAGCTAGAATTTTTGTGTGTCGAAATAGTTTTGAAGTGAATTTTGAAGTTTTGTTCCTAGTTCGGGTGAAGGTGGCTAGTTTCAGAGATTTTGAAGATGTACTGACAATATCATTTTGTGTGAAGTACTCAAGAACTAGAGCCTGAGGTTGAAGATTACTAGTGATGAAGAAGTCAAAATTTTGAATTTCCTAGAATGTTCTGATGACAACTGTCACTTTCCACATGCTACATTTTAATTTGTTTCTTTGATTCTCTTTAATGGACTAATTTTAAACTCTTTAGGGCCTTGTTTCTATAAAATGATAGTTATTGCTTTATTTTATTTTAAGTTCAGAATTTGTGGATGTCAAAGAGCCAAAACTTTTTCAAGTTTTATTATTTTACTTGTTTTCTATTCCATTCCAGATTAAAAAAACCTATGTTTCATTAGAAGTTAATCAATATCATAGCCAATTTCAAAATTGTTTCCTCATATGAAATTTTATGTAGCTAATTATTTGTTCCTATGAGACAAGATTGTATGTTGCGTTGTTTAAGTGTGCATATTGACACTATCTAATGGAAAATAATCCACCTTCTCTTTAAAATATTGCATCATTTTGTGCCTAGATATGATGCAATCTAGTGATGTATGGAATGGTTTGCTCTGTTTTTCTTATTTCTTGAGGCATGCATGGATAATACTTGGGAGAAATTTTAATTTTCAGTATTTTTTTATGCTTTATTTTAGAATAGATGTTTTAAATTTTAGAAAATGATCCAAAAGAAAGTAATGAATGCATGGATTTTTATAACAAATCTTTTGACTCCATGAAATTTTTGAATGCTTAAAGTTAAATCTACTTGGATAAATGCAAATTATTTGAATTTCATGAAATATTGTTGCAATTTTTTTGATTTCATGAAGTTGTTGAATGACCAAACCGATATTATATGCATATTTCTATGGTACCTTCCAATACTTTACGAACCATTTACCCCTCGTGATTAACAACATTATCACAACAAACCCTGAGTGAACCCAGTGCATCAAGACCTAACATAAACAAGCCTTGGGATTAAGTTGAGTTAGCCTTATATTTAGGTTTTCTTAGTGCAATCTTTCAAGAAAGATAGGTTCCCACAGTTTGTCTATGAGGATTTATCTATCTATTAGTGTCCAACTAACATCTGCATCAATAGTTCGCATTGGTTTGCCTTGAAGAATCTCACTCTATGGTTTTGATGATTTTTTTTTTTAATGTTAGAAAAGTCTCAATCCAAGTTTTAACATTGTTTTATCCTCTAGTGAATAATTTATGAATGCTAGAATTTTTGGTTTCCTAGTGATAGTGGTTACCTGTACAGGTTGTATGTTTTAGTAAGTCCACACTTCACCATAGATTGGTATCTTGTCTTGAATATTTAAGAGAGTGTTGATAGGTTTCAAGTGTATCTTAATTTCAAGTGGAATGAAGTTTGGAGGCCTATGTGTCCATTTGAGGTTGATCAGTTGGTGAATTTTTTTGTTATGTCACTACCGGTGCCAACCTAATATGATATGAGTATTGTGGAATTTAAATAAGTGTTGATTCATTATGTGGGAGATAATATGGGTCCATTCCAACCTATTTGAATGGTGTGAAGTATTTTTTGGGGTTGAAAATTTATATTTTGCATGATACATCTAATTAGGTTGACCTAATTGATGTTGGTATTAAATGGATATAAGTATAAGATCATTTCAATGTTGGAGAAGTGTTAGTAAATACGAAAGTGTAGTGGATGAAAAATTGTGGTAAAGTGATGTAAGTGAAGAGTAGTGTAGAGTGTTAGAGAAGAGTGATAAAGTGTTTTGACTCTATGTGTTGACCTATAGTGGATAACCACCAAAATCCATAAATAATCTATAGCAAATGTGGTGGCAAGTGCTATGAAAAATGAATACCCTCTCAACCTTGTGGAGAATCAGACAACATCTAACCCTACAAAAAATTAGATACCTCATGACCTTAGTCAAGTTGGGATAAAATAGTGTAACAAAACCTTTTATGGAAAAATATTGATTGCTCAACATTATGGAAAAATGGGGGTCATTTGAGCAACCCTTAAATCTTTGCAATCTTAAGAAAATTTGATCTTGGAGGACAACCATAACCTTAAACCAAAAAATGAATGCACCAAAAATGGAAAAGTAACCTAAGAAAGCTAATCTAAAACCCAAAAATGAGAAAACCAAGGAAAAAGAAAAGAGGGAGTCCTCATTTAATGGGCCATGTGTGCAAGGAATAATTTAGGGTGTTTTAAGAATATTTCCATTCACTTTTAAACATTCTCTTTCTCAATAGGAAAATCTTATCTTAGCTAAACATAGTTGTTAGGGTGTTTTCTTTGTTTAGAGATTCTTTTACCCCATTATAGAATTTGTAATCTTTCGATTGTAAGGTCACGATGACATGCAACGATTTTGGCTTGAGGTTAAATAATAAATTTAGTGAGCATGTGAATTTTTGTTTTTCATCACCTTCATCTTCATAATTTTATAGTTTTCATCTTCGTCTTCATGATTTTGTAATTCTTATTATTCATTTATTACAAAAATAGATTGAACACTATTTCTAATCTAGTACATGATACATGGAGCTTTAGAATATTCACTATAAATAAAATAGAATAAAAAATTGTAGATAAAAAATCCACAAATTTCTTTGTAGACTCTACTACACCAAATTTAAAATATCTTCTATTGACATTAAATTAACAAAAGGAATATAAAAAATAACATTAGCTAAAAAAATCATAATTATGGCATTCACTATATTTTCTACTATTATTTATTTTTCAGGTTAATGGTATTTTCTGTTTCATATTTGAATTTTGTGGGAATTGGAAAGAAGAAGCATATTGTGAAGAATGAGAATAAAGCTAGGAAATATATCAATTATTATGGGTAGTGTTCTGTAGTCTCACAACACAACCCATTTCGCTCTTCAAAAAACTATGGACCCCCTCTTTTTCTACTACTTCTTTTCCTTCCTTTGCTTTTTCTTGCCTTGGTGTTCTTCTTTCAAAGGAAATGGTAAAATGATGAGGTATTGATCCACCTTGTCTAGCCCCCTGGTTAAGTTCTTTCTTTGTCAGACTTGGAGTGTTTGTAAAATATTTTCCATGACCTTATTAACCAATCGTACCCTCGAGTCCTGGGTGTCGGTGTCATTGCTTTAAGGATATTGTATCTTTGGAAGGTTTCATTTTTTTCCCTAGCTAGTCATCACACTTGGTAAATTGTTGCCTGAGTAAAATTGTCCCTGTATTCACATATCAACCATTTTCTTGGTTATCCCAATAATGTTTTTTCTTCTCTTTAGAACTGAAGATTAGAAGGTTTTTGTAAATTTCATTTTGAACCGATTTGGTCTCATTTGCACCTAGTCTCAAGTATCCTTTGCACCCAGTTCTCATGAACCCGATAGGAAAAATTCTTGACTCCTGGTAATTCTTCACATCCTAGTGTTAGATGATTCAAACCTTGATTGATTATTAATTATTAAGTATCCAAGATGGAAATATCCTCTAAGGCTTTTCCCCTCATAAGAATTGAAGTGACAAGCAAGTGTTCCATGTCAACCATCTATGATTCCTCCCTCTCAAATGGTGGCCCCCTACATAGGAACCAATAAGTTCATAATTTAAACCCTAATCTCCCATGATTGCACCTTTATTCATGATAATTAATGCATAGTAAAAGAAATTAATGAAGCTCACAAATAACACACATACTTGTCACCACCTTGAGCATGCAATTGCTTCCACCATAGCCTACCTTGTACCAAATTATGCACTTGTAAGGACATCGAAGAATTAAAACCAATATTGTGGTGTGCAAAGAAAGCTAAGTCTCAAAATGCTAAATAATACAACTACCAAGGGTTTTGAACCTTCATATTAACAACCATATCATCAACAAACTAGGTATGCTTATAGTAACTATTTTTTTGTTAATTATTTTATGCATGCATGGCTCAGGTTAAATGGAAATGCCACTGGTTAGGTTGTTGAAAAGTTGATTATTCTTAAAGAATTGAACCTAATTACAGACTAAAAATGTCGTAAGTAAAGCAATTTTATGAATTATTGAAAATGGATGATTGAATTTAACCCTAACTCACACATAAGGAACATATTTGTTAATAATGTAGGAAATCAAGAGAAATATGAGCACTTATAGATAGAAGAAAATAAACAAGGAATTCGAATTCCCTATTTCATAACTTGTATCAATTGGTTGGACAGTTACAGATACTCACCCAGGAGGGTTCATTGATCATGAATTTTTTAAATGGATTTGGCAAGAGGGTTCCTCTCAGTGCATTAAGAATATTATTGCAAGTGGACTTCATTTAGCAAGAGAGTTTCTGTTGGAAATGGATGCTCCTAAACTAGTACTAGAATGTATGAGATGGTATGACCCAAACAAGAGGTTCATTGAGAAATAAGGAAGAGTATATGCAGACCTCTCTACAAAGGGTGTTGTATAAACATTTGGGCTCTCCATGTTCAAATAGACGAATCTGTTGAATATGTAGGTCCTGGCCACAACGTACTTGAATGTTGAGGAAAAAAACAAGAAGTTTATGATTTCAACATGGTTTTGGGAGCATCCCACAAATTAGAAGAAGAAAATATCAAGGAAAACATTTATTTAAGATGTTTAGGAAATAATAACCCTACTGAGCAAAATAGTTGGACTCAAAGATGCTAGCAAATTTGAACCTTGGATGTTCAGGCTTATAGTGAAAATAATGGAAGGGCCTATGCAAATTCACTATTGAAATTTTATCAGTGACAAGCTACATGAATAGATAATAACATTCTCAGACTCCTAGTGGTTTTCCATGTCCTCATACATTGTATATTCTTGTGACCTAAGGGAAAATATACAATTATTGAATAGAGTTTGTACCTTGGGTAGAGAACTAGGGAATACTTTGATTTATTTTCATATGCCCCAAACTACTATTCAACAATACCAAGGGTATTACTGGAGGGTAAATGATGTGTTTTCTATGAGGATGGTAAGATTAATGGAAGGTGACAATGCCAAAATATTTCCCCTTGAAGCAAAAATTGTTATCTGATTGGTTGGGGGCTGGTATATTCAATCTCCTTTTTTTACCTATATCAAGGTGGAAGGATTTACAAGATACCCCTTCATGCTACCCAGGTATGTAATAGAAAAAATGTTGTTACTATATCTCATAAGACATATGCAACCATTTCATGCTCTTTTTGCACAAGCACTTAAGAAATGCTCTGTTACATTCCCTATCACAATCAAGATTTACAAATGTGATGTGACCAAAAGTGTTGATATGTGGGTGTAGGAGTTGAAACTCTAGAAGTTGGAGTCCTTTGCACTCTGACAAAAAACTACGATTCAAAGGAAAACCTTGCCAAGAAAATAAGCAAGAAGTATTCTCATGTTTATCATCTGGAGGATTTTTTTCTTAATTGTGATGATGAGCATGATGTGAGGAAATGGTCATACTAGAGGTTGCCACTAGAAGCAACAAATTTTCTTGGAATCCATGATATTCTAGAATAGTTGGATACAAATAATGGAGAGGTGTTGAAAAAAATTTATGATACAAAAAATAATTTTTATGAACCTATCCCAGACCCAGATTATACAAATAAGGAGATAGTAACCATTAATGATATTTATAAGCAATTATTGACATACAATTAGTGCTAGATCAATGGTTATTTTGAGGTAGTAAAAGAAGATGGGATAGAACCCACATACCCACCCAATTTCAAGAGAAAGAAACAGTTGGTGGATGGGTCAAGGAATGGAGGGATTGCTAAAAAGAAAATAAATATTGTACAAACAGAGGCAACTGAGCAAGATGAGGAGGAAGTTCCAAATACTTTAAGCCAAATAATTCCAATGATGCCATGGTTAGCTAGCCAACACAAAGAGACTACAACCAATCTGGACAATGTAATGGACACGTGAAAGGTGGAATTTTCTTTCACATAAAATCCAAGAACATTTTATATGAATGGAAATGAGATGATAATGAAAACATAGACACATGTTAAGAAAAGGTTTGCATAACAGAAGGTATCATATATATTTACTTTTCCACCCTCAATAAATATGGTAGCAATGAGACAAGCCCTAGGAGGGACTCCTATAATTCAAGATGAAGGTCCTGAACTAACTAAAGAAGAAGTTAGGGAGCAGCTGGAGAAACTAACTGCCAAGATGAAAGAGTTTAAAGAAAATAAATCTAAAGAAGATCCCATAATGCAGCCAGTAGTGGAAGAAATATCAGATACAGGGTCATATCTTGAAAATAGAGAAGAATATTTTATAAGAGGATCACTTGCTCTAGAAGCAAGAAACCCCAAATAAATAGATGAAAGAAGAAAAGGGGATACTATAGGTTAGAATCCAATTGATATTGTTGAAAAAGAATATATAATTGATGATCAGCTTCTGCAAGGAAGTGTTAAAGGATGTAAGACAACTGAGAGGGGGTGGATTAGTTGTCATAGAAATTCAATTTTAAAGCTTCAACATAAATTCATTCCATAATCGTACTATTATGTTATTAAACATAAGCAAGAGATACAAAATAGAAAGCAAGATAACACACTGAACATCATATTTTACGTGGAAAACCCAATGAGGGAAAAACCACAGTGAGGATTAACTCACAATATAAAATTGTTCTAGAACAAAAAATATAAGGCACACTACCAAGCGAAAATTTCCCAGAAAGGACTCACTGTCTAGATACAAAATCTCACTACTTATAGGGAGGCTCACTTCCTACAAAAAAATTTACAGAACAAAAGAAGGATTTACAACCAAAATGAACTAAGAATAATGCACCTAAAAAGTGATGATATAGTTCTAGTGATGCTCAATACATTGACTCAACACACTTCATTATATTCACTCACTTTCACGCACACTGTCACACTTCAACTAGCAAGGGAAGACCTGATCTTGATGACAAACAAATATTTGGCTTAGTTTCTCTCAAATACTCTTATGTGGACCCTTCAATTCAACTATTCCCTCAAGGAGACAACCCCACCATTCAAAGGGGGTACTCATAGACAGACACAACTAACTAACTTGAAAATTCTTGGAACATTTCCTTCATGACAAGACATGACAAAACAACCCAACCTTGCATCTAAAAACCTTCATTTATCCATCACTTGAAAATAGACCTAAACACTCCTTGTAGACTTTCCAAGTAGGACAGTCACAACAAAACTTCTCAACCAAGCATTTATGCAACTAGACTCAACCAAAGGCTTGTAATTTTTTTCAAGATCACTTACTTGACTAATCAACACCAACAAATAGGGCTCTCCAAACAATCCATCACTCACACAACATTAGGCCATGCATTCCTTGCAGCCCTGTCCATTTAGGACAATCAAAAAAAAATCTTCTAAAAGGAAATAACCAAACAAAGACTATTGAACTTAGACATCTTATGCAAACCACTTCAACCCCACAAAACCTCAGGAGATGACAATCAACAGAACAAACACAATGGATCAAACTATGATGCTACAAGGAGGCCTACTTTGCTTTCTCCGAGAAAGAACCAAGGTATAGGCACACCCCAACTCCCTTAAGCTATGAACAAGGTTCTTACAGCCCCAAAAACAAATTTCAACTTTTCCAAGCACTCTTCTCATCAATTTTCCACACACAACTATCAAAACTCATATTGTTGCACCAAAACTAGGCTTGTCACATGAAGATGCCAGGCCTAGGGTTCTAAAGAACTTTCTCTAGACTCCATTCCATTCTCCAAAGAATTTTTCAACATGAAATATACTAAAACCTCTTCCATTACACCAATAATCAAGCCTTGACCATGAAGGAATGGAGAGCCACAACCATTTTTGTGCACAAACCCTAGTTTTTGAGGGTTTCAAACCACTTCCAGAAAAATGGCAATAAATTTCTTTATACTCAATGAAATTGTATCAAACCACCACCAAAAGAAAGCTATTTCATCCCTCTATCGATCCATGTCATAATTCAGCCTGTATAGAGAGATTCATGTATGTACCATGTGAATTAGCAACAAATAACATAAAAAGTTAGAGAAAAATAGTCTTTTCTTAGTCAAATCTTCTCCAAACCATAAACAACCCTTGCCTCGACCAAGAGAGGCCGTTTTAAAAATTTTACCACACCTCCCAATGTCCCTCAACTATTTTTATGAATTAGAGAGTTGTTGGAGGATTAGCAATCTCATTTTTAGCCAAGTTTCCTAGTTAAGACAACTTAAAACAATACAAACATAAACGTTTCAAATAGACTCCATTTGAAGAAAAATAAATGCCTAAAACACCTCTGATCCTACTAGAACATCAATCTATCTCCCCTCTATTACTTGGTTACATCATGGCACTTTGTTTCTTTCTTAAACCTAGCTGCACCAAGTTTACAATGTGAGGAAGAGATCTAGTTCAACCATTAAAAACCCATTAAAATCATTGAAAGCCTATTAAAAACTATTTAAAATGGTACTTTGGACCTTATTACACCATAATCATCTTGAAAAAAAAAAAAAAATTTAACAAAGTCTCCTGGAGGCATGGAAACCCCAAGGTGCCCTTGCACCATACACCCGGGGTGGAAGAGATCTCAAGTACCACCTGAGATTAGTTGCTGCAAAGTAATGCCATGTTGTTTAATATCCTCTTCACTCATCAGGTGGAAGAACCTACCATTTAACCAAATATTCATTATATACCTTCTTTCTTGTCCTTTTCACCCCCTTAGTGTCTAGGATAGCTTCAAGTTTCAAATTTTTGGATGGTGGAAGGTCCTACACCCAATCTTCATCAACTTCAATACCTGCACCTACATCCAAAGATCCCTTAAAGGGGCTCAATTCAGCAACATTAAAAATGGGGGATATAGCCACTCCAGGAGGGAGTTCTATCTCAGGAATTTTCCCCAAACTTGTGAATGATTTTGCAAGGGCCTATTTTCTTCATTTGGAGCTTGGTGTATCTACCCTTTGGTCACCTTTCTTTCTTCAAATATGAAAAAACTAGATCTCCCACCTTATACTAAACATTCCTCCTTTTCAAATCTTCCCTCTCTTTGTATTGATCCACACTCTTCTTGAGATTTTCTTTCACTTCATCATGAATAGATTTTATTGCTATGGAAAACTCCTCTGTATTTTTCCACTTATTTTAGGATGATAGGTAGAACTATATTGCAAATTAGTCCCTAAATTTTTCCATAAGGTCCCAAAAATGACCTATGAACTTGGAGTCCCTATTTGATACAATTCTCATAGGAATTCCATAGATTCTCACAACCTCCTTGAAAAATAGACCTACAATGTTAGAGGCATCACTAGTGCATTTACAAGGAATAAAATGGGCCATTTTGCTAAATCTATCAACCACTACAAAGAAACTATCAACTCCCCTTTGTGTCTTAGGCAGTCCTAAGAAAAAATCCATACTTATGCTCTCCCAAGGTCTATTTGGGATTGGTAGAGGTTGGTAAAGACCAACATTTGAAGTAGTCCCCTTTGCTCTTTGACATATGGTGCAAGTTTCCACAAACTTTCTTACATCCACCTGCATTTTAGGCTAAAAGTAGAACCTCCTAACCTACTCCAAGGTTTTTTCAAGTCCAAAGTGCCCTCCAAGACTCCCACTATGCTTTTCTTTTATCAAATTCTCCCTCATAGAGCACTTGGGTATGCACAATTGAGGCCCTTTAAACAATAGACCATCTTGTAAAACATAATTAGCATAATCACTATGAAAAGCATCTGAAAACTGAGAACAAACATCAAAAGCAGCCTTGATATCTTCATCCTCCTTATGCATACCTTTAAGAGCTTATATGCCCACACTTTTCAATTGAACTTCTTGAACCATCATGACCCTTCCACTAAGGGAATCTGCAACTTTATTTGCTTGTCCCTTCTTGTACTTTATGGAGAATGTATATGCTTGTAGGTATTCAACCCACTTCATGTGCCTTAGGTTCAATTTTTCCTGTCCATTCAAGAAACTAAGTGCATGGTTGCTAGTGAATACTATAAAATCCTTTGGTAAAAATTAGTGCCTCCATTTCTTTAAATTTTGGACCATAGTATACAACTCTAGATCATATGAGGAATATTTTCTTCTAGCCTCTTTTTTTTTTCACTAAAAAATGCAACTGGTCTACCTTCTTGATTGAAAACAACACCTATTGCTTGACCACTTGCATCACACTCAATAGTAAAAAAAATATTAAAATTAGGAAGAGCCAGGATAGGTTACTGTGATACCTTTCTTTTCAAGTACTAAAACCTTTCATTTGCTTCATTGGTCCATAGGAACTTACTCTTCTTCTCTCCTTTGATTGTATCTATGATAGGTGCACAAATGTGGCTAAAATTATTGATGAATTTCCTGTAGAAGCTTACAAGGACATGAAAACTCCTCACATCACCCACTGAATTAGGTGGTGGCCAATTGAGAATGGCCTCAACCTTTGATGGATCCATTTTCAAACTACCTTTTGAGATGACAATTCCAAGGTAGACCAATTCTTCGTTCATAAACTCACACTTTTGCAAGTTGATCAGAAACTTCTCTTCATGCAGCCTTCTCAAGACCTAGCCAAGATGCTCCAAATTCTCTTCCTTGTTCTTACTAAAGACAAGAATGTCATCCAAATAAACCACAACAAATTTTCCAATAAAAGGTTTCAATACCTCATTCACTAGTCTCATGAAGGTATTGGGAGCATTAGAAAAGCCAAAGGGCATCACCATCCACTCATAAAGACCTTCATTAGTATTTGAATGTTGTTTTCCATTCATCCCCTTCACGAATCCTAATTTGATGATACCCACTTTTCAAGTCAATCTTTGAAAAGTAGCGAGGTCCTCCTAGGAAATCCATAAGATCCTCCATCCTTGGCATAGGAAACCTATATCTACTTTTTATCCTATTTATGGCTCTTGTATCAGTGCATAACCTCCATTTACCATCTTTCCTATGATCCAACACAGTAGGGACTGCACAAGGGCTCAAACTCTTCCTCACTGGGCCCTTATCCAACAATTCTTGAACTTGTTTTGCTATCTCTTCATTTTGGGCTGGTGTCATCTTGTAGGCAGCCTTATTAGGCAATGTGGCTCCTAGTATTAGGTCAATATGGTGATTGATATCTCTGATTGGAGGTAGGGAACTAGGAAATTCATCCACCACAATGTCCTTATGCTTCTCCAACAAGGTTTGGACTTCACTAGGTATAGGTTCTGCTTTGTTTGAGGACAAAACAGACCTATACCTTGGCTTAACAATCAAGAAAACCCTAGACCTCCCTCTTCCTTTAAGCTCTTCAAAAACTCCTCACCTACCACCATGATACTAGACACAAGTTGCTTATCTCTACCCTCATCTGATAAGGGACTCATGGTGAAAGATTTCCCATATTTTGTTATCATGTAAGTATTTTTCTGCCCATCATGTTGGGCTTTCCTATCATAATTCCAAGGGAGGTCTAAGAGTAAGTGGCAGGAATCCATGGGAATAACATCACACAATGTTTTATCCTTATACTCTCCAATCTGAAATTCTACCCAGCATTGCTCATTGACAAGCACCTATTGGCCTTTGTTCAACCAAGACACCCTATATGGTGTGGGATGAGGAGTCTTTTCAATTTTAATTTTTCAACCATCTCTAAAGATACTAAATTATCACTAGAGCCTAAGTCTACAATTACCTTGCATACCTTTCCATGAGATTTGCATGTGGTCTTGAACAAGGACTTTCTATGTGGTGGCTCCTTAGCACTTGACACCTTAAGAATTGTCCTCATCATCATCAACCTCTCTCCAAATTTAGGATCAGCAGGTCTAGAAGGTGAAGTCACACTTTGAGCATCCTCATTTTGTGCACCAAATGGTTTCTCCTATCCCCACTATGAGATTTTGAAGCTTGCTTATTAAGGCACTTGAAGGCTGAGTGTCTAAATTGGTTACAAGAGTAGCATCTTCTAGAGAATGAATTAGATCCTCTTCCATTAGATATACCCCTTCCCTTCGGTCTCCTACCTTTGAATCCTCCTCTTGACTCTTCAATTTTTTCCTCTTTTCCACTTGAATCCCCTTTTTGTCTTTTTGATTGGTTTCTACACCAAAGTCGCCTCTTCCTTTGAAGTTTCTATCTCTAGCCCTTCCTTTTTTCTCCTACTTTCTTTTCAAATTCTCCTTTGCTTTACATACTACTTTGAAGCACTCTTCCACTGTCTTAGGAGTCACTAGACTCATCTCATCTTGGATTGAAAACCTTAGGCCATTCAAATATTTTTCCACCTTCTCCTTCTCATTCTCTACATGGCCACACCTCATACTAAGTTTGTGAAACTCCTTAGTATAGGTTACCATGTCCATGTCAATTTGTTTTATTCTTTGTATCCTCCTAAACACTTGCACTTCATGATTTGTAGGGAGAAATTGTGCCTTCAATCTGCTCACCATTCTATCCCATGAAGTAATCATGTTCTTACCCTCCTTCACTCTTTCTCCTTGGTAGTAATTCCACCAAGTCAAAGCAACCCCATTCAATTTAGTTTTGGAAAAATTAACCTTCTTGTCTTCTGCCATCTCCTTGTATTCAAAATAGTTGTTCAAGGCATCCACCCACTCTAGTAGTGCCTCAAAATTCATCTTCCCCCCATACATTGGGATGTCCATCTTCACTTCAATGGCCTCTACTCTTATGGTTTTCAAGGCTCCAATGAACCTTCTCTCTTTAGGAGGAATCTCCTCTTTCGGATGGTCTTTATCTCCACCCTCTACCTCCTCTTCAAAGGTGCTATCTTCCTCAGTAGTCACCCTCTTTCTCTCTAAGGCCTCTATCCTATATCTCAAGGTCTTCACCTCCCTTGCAACCGTAGTCCCACCTTTTGGAGGCATCTTCCTTCACTTACCTCAACTCATAATCTCACTTCACACTTCCACAATTAGACTTGGCTATGATACCACTCTGATGTAGAGTGAACAAGGGAAGACCTAATCTTGATGACAAACAACTCTTTGTCACAACTTCTCTCAAATACTCTTATGTGGACCCATCAATTCCACTATTACCTCAAGGAGACAACTCCACCATTCAATGGGGGTACTCATAGATAGACACAACTAATTGAATTGAAAATTCTTGGAACATTTCCTTCATGACAATACATGATGAAACAACCCAACCTTGCATCTAAAAACCTTCATTTATCCATCACTTCAAAATAGACCTAAAGGCTCCTTATAGCCTTCACAAGGAGGATAGTCACAAAAAAACTTCTTTACCAAGAATGTATGCACCTAGACTCAACCAAAGGCTTGGAAATGTTTTCAACATCACTTACTTGATTGATAAACACCAACAAATAGGGCTCTCCAAACAATCCATCACTCACTTACACAACATTAAGTCATGCATTCCTTGCAGCCTTGTCCAGTCAAGATAGTCAAAAAAAAAAAATTCTAAAAGGAAATAACTAGAAAAAGATTACTAAAATTAGACACCTTATATAGACCACTTCAAGCCCACAAAACCTTTGGATATGAAAATCAACAGAACAAACACAATGGATCAAACTATGATGTTACAAGGAGGCCTAGTTTGTCTGCTCCAAGTAAGAACCAAGGTATCTAGGAACACCCAAACTCCCATAAGAAATGAACAAGGTTCTTACAGCCCCAAAAAACACATTTCAAATTTTCCAAGTACTCTTCTCATCAATTTCCACTCACAACTATCAAAACTCATATTCTTAGACCAAAACTAAGCCTGTCACATGAGGATGCCAGGATGCCAGGCCTAGGGTTCTAAAGAACTTTCTCCAAACTCCATGCCATTCTGTAGAGCCTTTTTAAACATGAAATATACTAAAAAATCTTCCATTCCACCAAGAATCAAGCCTTGACCATGAAGGAATGGAGAGCCACATCCATTTTTGTACATAAACCCTAGTTTTTGAGGGTTTCGAACCACTTCCAGAAAAATGGCAATAACTTCTTTATACTCAATGAAATTGTACCAAATCACCACCAAAAGGAATATATTTCATCCCTCTATTGATCCATGTTAGAATTCATCCTGTACATAGAGGTTATTGTCTGTATCACGTGAGTTAGTAGCAAATAACACAGAAAATTAGAGAAAAAAAGAGTCTTTTCGTACTCAAATCTTCTCCAAACCATAAAAAATCCTTTCCTTGACCAAGAGAGGCCATTTTAAGCACGCACTCCTCTCAATTTCCCTCAATTTTGTTTTTGAATTAGAGGGCCATTGGAGGATTAGCAATCTTAGTTTTAGCCAAGTTGCCTAGTTAAGACAACTTAAAACAATACAAACATAAAAGTTTCAACTAGACTCCATTTCAAGACAAATAGATGTCTAAGATACCTCTAATCCTACTAAAACATCAAACTATCTCCCCTATATTACTTAGTTACATCATGGCACTTTGGTTCTTTCTTAAGCCTAGATGCACCAAGTTTACAATGTGAGGAAGAGACCTAGTTCAACCATTAAAACCCATTACAATCATTGAAAGCCTATTACAAACTATTGAAAATGGTCCTTTGGACCTTATTACACCATAATCATCTTAAAAAATAAAATAAAAAATTAATAAAGCCTCATGGAGGCATGGAAACCCCAAGGTTCCCCTACACCAGATCACTTGCTCTAGAAGCAAAAAACCCAGGAGAAATAGATGAAAGAAGAAAAGGGGATACTGTAGGTCAGAACCCAATTGATATTGTTGATAAAGAATATATAATTGATGATCAACTTATGTAAGGAAGTGTTAAAGGATGTTGTGCAAACCCAAGCCTAAGTACCTACAAAACAACATGATTTAAACAAATTAAACAAGGAAATACAAACCTAAACATGGATTCCCCATGGGATTCATTAACATATCAAACTAGGAATGAAAATATTGAAGAACACAATGTAAATGATGAAAATAAGATAAATCCTAATTAGATATGCAAAATCTCAATCCCATGGGGGAATTGGTGCCAATTTGATGTGAAAATTTGGCCCTTTCCCAATCCCTAGGATGCAAGTTGATTGTTGTTGAAGATTGTTGATCCACTTTGGTGAAGAATGTGATAGCTCCAAGCCTTAAATCTGTAATAACCTAGTTAGGAACTCAAATGATGAATGAAAATGGCTAAGTATTTTAGCATGGTAACTTTGCTTGGAATGTGGATGATGAAATGAGGAGAGGAGCTCTTCATTTATAGGATTTCAAGATGGATGAATGCCCAAATTTGAGCAATGTGGGATTAACATTCATCCAATGATATGGTGCCACTTGTCAAGCTATGAATGGATGATGGTTGTGCAAGATTTGGGGTTTGTGCCAATAAATGCCAATATTTGAATTTCAAATTTGTTGAAATGACATGTAAGGGGGAAGGGAAAATGCAATAAATGCCACTTGGCTCAAGGCAAAGGACATGTAAGAGATCTTAAATGCCTTGTTGGATGTACACGTTGACTTGGAATTTTTAAATTCAAATTGAGAGAATATTCCAAAAGATGCCATGTGAGAAAATGGGGATTTAATAAATGAATTTAATCTATTTTCATGTGCAACTTGCATTATCTAGAGGATGTGGCATGAGATGAGGTTAAATTAATCAAGGGTTTTAATTAATTTAATAGGAGATTAGATGATGTGACTTATTTGACTCAAATTCATGGGTTTATTTAAATCAGATAAGAGAGGAATATGATTAAGAGGCTAATTAAATAAATATTTTGATTTATTTAATC
>VDFB02047541.1:0-15381 GCA_007258455.2 Sequoia sempervirens
TATTGGTGGAAAGCTGAGAATCTCCTCTTAAAAAAAAAATTGTTTCATCAATTTTTTGGTAAAAAAGTCATTAGCCACATACCCATCATATTGCCACTTTTTGGCCCATCATGATCCTGCACATACCATTTTTAGAAGTCTCTAGAGAAATTAATTAATTAATATTTATGGGTTTGGAGACACTTGTCCAAGCTACACCAACTAGAATTCCCTCTTAGCGAGGAATTTTTTGCATAACACCCAACTTATCTCTAAAGAAGATGAATGTTTTCTTCCCCAATGCCTTTGTCAAAATATCTACTACCTGTTGATCTATAGGTATATATTGTAGCTAATGAATCCTCTATTGTATACAATCACTGATGAAGTGATACCCGATGTCTGTATGCTTAGACTAGTTGTGAAACATTGGATTCTCAAATAATCTGATGCAACTCTGATTATCATAGTGTATCACCGTAGTCTCAACCTTCTGACCAAATAAGGATATCAACAACTTCTAAAGCCATATAGCCTCACACACTACCATGCTAGTTGCTATGTATTCTACTTCTGCAAAACCTAGAGTGATAGATTTTTGCTTCCTACTGTACTGAGAGACAACTCCTAATTCCAAGTTGAAGCAACACCTTGAAGTGCTTTTTCTATCTATTGTACTACCTTCCCAGTCTGTGTCAGTATAGCCTATTAACCTGATACCATCACCTCAAGAATATATAATCCCATACTCAATTGTACCACACAAATACCTATAAGGAAAGCAAGATGCAGAAACGCCTTCCAAATGCCACTCTTACAAGAGAAAATAATGCAAAAAGAACTTTTAATTTCAATTACAAATAGGGTTCATTTAAGAAACACATACATAGAAAAAATTAGATAAAGTTACCACACACAATTAAACACCAGATTTATGTGGGAAAACCCTTACGAGAGAAAAAACCACACACCAAGTAAAGTCACTTTGTATTACAGTAATTCAATGTACGTACAGAGTTCTAAACTTCACTCTCAGATGTTAATTCACAACAACAAACATTTCCCAGATCAACCTCATACATAGATTCTCAATACAGATTTTGTTCTTGCACACTGTTACAATTCTTGTAAGCATACAATGCAAAATATTAACAAATTGATCCAAACCCATCACAATACTAAGTGATTAATTCAATATATATTATCATCAACTAGCCATGGCTACTTCGGTTCTAGAAAACCAACCGTTTCAACTATATTAGTTTCGATGTTCGTTCAACTTCCAAATCAACCGTCAACCAACCATCAATAGTCAACAACCAACTACCGCTTTCCAACTTGGAAGCAATCGGGTCCCACCTAGGTACTCTCCATAAGTTAGTGATTCAGCCATCATACCATTTAACAACTTGGCATTAGTTGGGTCCACCACAACACATTTTTGAAGCCTGCACACCCCATGGGACTCACTTGGGACTGGCCACAAGAGGTGTGGGCCTAGCGGGAATTGTTATATTAAGTCTTAATCAACTATTGATCATGCTGATATTGATCATGCCGATAGATGTCAACCACTCAAACAATTCTTATCTCTCCACAAAATTTTTCTATCTTCATCACAAAGGAGCATAGAGTAAATGAGCACCGTTGGATTAAATTTTATCATGACAATTGATCAACATCATATTATATTATACTGTCATTGTCCCCACTACCTCCATCATTCACCATGATCCATTATTCCATCGAGGAGATGGACATTAGAGTCCCTTTGATAACACTTGATCATATACCAAAACAGTCTCGTTAGAGTATCGAGAAGACAACTTAGAAGGTCTCGCTAATAGTGTAATGTCCCATCGACAGGTGTACACTCCACCAACCTCATGAAGAGTTATTGGTCTATCGAGGAGACAATGGGTGAAGTCTCACCAATAATGAAGAGTTAGCTTGATCAAGCAAAATAGACACAATGTTGCGAACACAAGGCTAGTAAGCTGAGACACATTTACAACATGCTCCCACTTGACAAAGACTTACTAGATTCTTCCAAAACTAGACAAATTACTAAATATCATAGGCCCCAATCCCCATTGAACTGGCACACCACCTAAACTTGTTTATGCTCACTGTGTTCGTTAATGCATCTACAAAATTTTCCAAAGTATCCACTTTTTCAAGACTGGCCTTTCCATCCTCCACCATAGTCTATAGAAAATGATACTGTACATCAATATGTTTCATCTTGGCATGGAAAGTTGGATTTTTTGCCAAACAAATAGCACTTTGACTGTCAGAGCAAATCGTAATCTGCCCTGCATTAAACCCACCATCAGAACATAGGTATATTTAAGCCAAGTGGATTCTTTACAAACATGTGTTTCTGCCATATATTCTGCTTTCATAGTAGGTAAAGCGACTATAGCCTGTCATTTGTTCATCCAACTAATTGCACCACCATTCAACATGAAGATGTATCCATTGGAGGATCTCCTGTTGTCAATGTCCCCTACCTAATCAAAATCCACATAGCCTCAAATGCTAATGGATATTTATGACCCAACCAAGTTGCCATGATAGCACAAATTGTAATGAGAGGTACCCTCTAATACCTAAAAACTCTTTTCACATCCCAGTGTGGTATACCTAGATTTTCCATAAAATGAATAAGAAATCCCATTGCTTGGCTAATGTCTAGCCTTGTACAAACCATTGCATGCATTAAACTACCAACTGGACTTGCATAAGGCACTTTTGTCAAGTCCATCTTAGTAGGATATTTTAGACAATCTTCAACAGATAGCTTTGTTCCCCGCAACACTAGAACAACTAGCTACTTGCAAATAGTCATACCAAATCTCTCAAGGATGGAATTAATATACTTGATCTTGCTAAGCCAAAGTTTTCTACTTCCCGGGTGTGTGCAAGAAGTTGAGTGCACTTTTTGGCCAAAAAGTGGAAGTATTTTCCCTGATTTTTAGAATTTGACTCATTTGACCTTAAAATTTGAAGCACTTAAAGATGAAATCTTCAAAAACGTCACTGGTCATAAAATGTATTACTCGGCATCTAGTTTCCAAATATGTAATTTATTTCAATGCAGTTGTAAAAATGGGTTTCAATGGAGTGTTTCTAAAACCACTATTTAAAATCCCTTTTTTATACCATACCAAAATACATGTATGACATCCATATTTTGACCTAAAATTATCATATTTTTATAAATCCTTTTGGAAAAAGATTTGTGACTCACTGAAGCTTTTTTTCAATATTTTTTTGTAATTTTTTATTGATTTTTTTTTTTGTTAAATTTTTATTAGACATATTTGTCGTTTTGAAAAAACATGTGTTAATGCGACGAATAAGATGACCTTCGCTTTTATCATTTTTATTTTTTATTTTTAAATTGAAAATAGTGTATACAGTTGTTCTCATATGCAATCCATTAAATCAAAATGTTATGTTGATCCAAAGAGTTGTCAAAAGGCACTAAAAACTGAGTAATTCAACAGTTTATGGACTATTTAGTTTAATTAGAAATTAATTGAAAAATAGAAAAAAACAAATTATTAAAAAATTACATATTTAGAATATGCACTATCTCATCTATAATGGGTTTTAATTTCGTAAAAAAATCTGCAAAATAGGTCTTCAAACATATGTCCAAAGTCACTATTTTCCTGTGACATTAACAAGACCTTCAAGTTGCAGGTCAAACTAGGTCCAAAGCTTAGGTTTGGGTCCCCAAGCCATTTCCCGAACAAAAAAAAAGCCAAAAACCTGCCCAAAAATTCGTAATTTAAAAAACAGGATCCTGTTTCATAAAATTTATGGGTTTCTGCCAAGCGGGACAAGTTTTTGAAAATTTTCAAAAATGAAAGAATTTTCAAAAATGGGATCGTTTAAATTTAGGCTCAGGATCTCGAAGCTAAATGGGATCCCATTTTTTGCAAGCCTATTTCATTTTTTTTCCTAAGGAAAAAACTTCCACATTTCGTGGACTCATCTTCTTGCATTTACCCTCCCCTATCCCTTCTGATTTCCATACCTAGAATGTACCTTGCTACACCTAGATCTTTCATTTCAAACTTTGCTAACAATTGAGATTTTAGATTAGAAATTGTAGTCTTACTATTTCCTATGAACAACATGTTATCAACATATAGGGAAATAATAAGAACTCAATCATTTTCAGTTTTGAAGTATACACAATGATTATATTTTGATCTTACAAATCTCAATGACAACACAAACGTGTCAAACTTTTGGTACCACATTCTAGATGATTGCTTTAAACTATATAGAGATTTCTTTAACTTGCAAACCAGACTTTTTTTACCTTTTTCAATGAAGTCCTTAGGCTAGGACATATAAATTTCTTCTTCTAGATCTCTATGAACAAACACTATCTTCGCATCCATTTTCTCAACCTCTAAGTCATATGTTGCTGCAAGTGACAATAGAAATCTGATAGATGTCAGCTTAGCTACAAGAGAAAATATTTTTCCATAATCAATTCCCTCCACTTGAGAATAAACTTTCACGACCAACCTAGATTTATACTTCTCAACACTACCATCAAGACCAATTTTCTTTTTAAATACCCATCTACAACCAATAGGCTTCTGACCTTCAGGAAAAAGGTACAAATCCTAGGTTTCATTCTTTTCAGAAGATGGCATTTCATCATTCATGGATTCCAACTAGGAATCTAAATCAGACATACTAATAGCCTATTTCACAGTCCTAGGCTCATCAGTGCTACTAATCAGGGCATAGGCATAGTTCATATCCAACATAGAAAATACATAACTATTAGGTTGATGCTTTTCATGTGTAGACCTCCTCACAGGATAAGGTTGAGGTTGTGGTTCTTCCTCCTATTTAGAACTCCCAGAGCTACTCGATCTCTCCTCAGTTTTAGGTACACTTTGAATTTGTAGTTCCTCTTTATTTGGAGTTCGAGGAGTTTCAACTACATCATTCTTCTTTTCTTCTTCTTCTGTTTCTGGCTATAGATCAACTATAGAAGGTTCAACTCCTGAAAGATTACACTTCTGCTATACACAACCTTCTTAGTAATAGGATTTCAAAGGTTGTATCCTTTCATACCAATGCCATAGCCGATGAAGATACTTTTTACAACTTTTTTTCTAACTTAGATATTTTCTTATTTGACACATATGCATATGCTTCATAGCCAAAGACACAAATATGTCTCATAGAGGGCTTCTTACCAGACCACACTTCCATAGGTTTTTTTTCAACAAGAGTCAAACTAGATGAATGATTAATCAAGTAACATGTAGCCATCATGTGAGCCTAGAACTTCTTCTCTAGACCAACACTGCTCAACATACTTCTTGCTCTTTCCATCAACATCATGTTTAACCTCTCTACAACTCCATTTTTTTGTGGAGTATAAGGCATAGTTTTATGCCTTTTAATCCCATGGTCTTTGCAATACCTTTCATAATCTATAGAACAAAACTCACTGCCATTATCTTTCCTTGAGCATTTAATTTTCCTTTTAGTATGATTTTCAAGCAAGCTTTTAAACTCTTGAAACTAATTGAACACTTATGATTTACTTTTAAGAAAGTATACAAATTCCTTTCTCGAATAGTCATTAATAAAAGAAACACAATATTTATACTTTGATAATGAAGGAACATCCACTAGACCAGATACATCAAATTGAAAATAATCCAGTATACCAGAATATTTATGAGGACTAGAGTAAAAGGAAACATGGTGTTTTTTTCCATAAAGACAATTTTCACAAAAATCAAACTCAAGGTTACAATCATCAAGCCCTTCTACCAGGCTTTTATTTTTCAAGGCTTTTAAGCCTTTCTCTCCTATGTGACTGAGTCTATGATGCCACAACATAGTTTTCTCTGCTGGGAGTTTCACCTCCAAAGAGTTTGCACCTAGAAGAACTTCGTTCTCCTTCTCTACACAAGCATCATTTTCTAACTTTACAGAGACACTATTACATTTAATAGCTTGTGCATCCAAATTTTATAGAGTACTAATGCGTGCACCCCTATCCAGCAACATTGAGCCTCTAGTCATCTTACAACCACCACTCAAGAAAGAAACTTGCACGCTAACATCATTAAGCTTACTTATAGAAAAAAAAATTGTGCTAGACCTGTTATGTGCATTATGCCATGAATCCTTTTTATTATTCCATCAGGGAATTGAGTTCTAACTCTTCCTCGGCCAACAATTTCTAGAGATGAATCACTTGCTAGATACACCTTTCCACCAACATACTTTTCATACTTCGTAAACCAATATCTATGTGATGTCATGTGAAAAGATGCACCTGAGTCAATTATACAAACATCATCTAATGCCTAAGTCACCAAGGCTACAATGAAATCATCTAATTCACTTTTAGAAGAATCCTTATCTGAAGAGTTCTTCTTCTTCTTCTTTTTCTCCTCTTTACAATCCTTCCAGATATGACTAGTCTGCCCACAATTCTAGCATTTTGCTTTGGAATTCTTGCTAGGTGACTTAGATTTTCCCTCACATTTAGATTTGGACTTCTCATCTTTCTTCTTGCCTCTCTCCATTTATTTACCATGAATAGCAAGAGCCTCCTTGGCCATCTTAGAATATTTCCTTTGCATTTCCTCTGACAATAACAAAACAACCATGTCTTCCATTTCAAAGGCAGTTGTTGTACTTCAAATAGACATTACCAAATGATCTGAATTGTCAGGTAAGGAACATTAAAAAAACATACAATGATCCTCCTCTATCTTCACACACATAGATTCCAACTGTGCAACAATCATATTAAATGAATTAAGATGATTTGCTATGGATGCTCCTTCTTCCATCTTCAAGGAGTACAACTTCTTCCTCAGGAATAAATTATTCACAAGAGACTTGCCCTGACAAAAATCACCAAGTTTCTTCCATAATGAAGACGTATTTTTGTCCTCATGGACATTCAGGAGAATAGAATCAGCAAGACGGAGTCTTATCAACCCTCTAGCTTTTCTATCTACAAGGTCCCAATATTCTTGTTTCATGCCCGACGGTTTTATCCCCATAACAATAATCCAAAGATCTCTATCCAGTAACAGGTCTTCCATTTTGAGTTTCCACAACTCAAATTTTTTGCCATTAAAATTTTCAATTTCTATTTTTTCTAATGTGCTTGCTATCTCAATCTGTAATCAAGAGAACTAGTTTTTCTTTGCAAGACTCCCAATAGACAAGACTAGCACAAAAATCCTGACTCACCCACAATGATAACATAACTGGCCAGGCTCTAATACCCCTTCTAAGGAAAGAAATATGCAAAAACACCTTTGAAATTCCAATCTTATAGGAGAAAATAATGTATAAGGAACTTTTAATTTCAATTACAAATGCAACTCATTTAAGAAACACATACATAGGAATAAATAGATAAAACCACACACATAATTGAACAATAGATTTATGTGGGAAACCCTTATGATAGAAAAACCCATAGACCAAGTAAAGTCACTTTGTATTACAGTAATTCAAAGTACATGTAGAGTTCAAGACTTCACTCTTAGATGTTAATTCATAGTAGCAAACATTTCCCAGTTCAACCTCATACACAGATTCTCAATATAGATTTTGTTCTCACATACTATTACAATGCTCGTAAGCATAAAATGTAGAATATTAACCAATTGGTATGAACCCATCACAATATAGAGTGATTCAATATTTATTATTGTCAACAAGCCATGGCCTCTTCAGTTCTAGAAAACCAACTGTATTGGCTTTGACATCCATTCAACTTCCAAATCAATTAGCAACCAACCATCAATAGTTAGCAAGCAACTATCACTTTCCAACCTAGCAGCAATCGAGTCCCCCTCGGTACTCTCCACAAGTTATCAAATCAACCATTGTACCATTTAACAACTTATCGTGCTAGTTAGGTCCACCACAAAACATGTCTAAAGCCCACACACCCCACGAGATTCACTCAGGACCCACTACAAGAGGTGTGGGGCTAGCGAGCACCATTAGATTAAGTCTTAATCAATCATTGATCAAGTCAATAGATGTGAACTACTCAAACAATTCCACTCACTCTACAAAAGTTTGTTGGTATTCATCACAAAGGAGTGGGGAGTAAATCAGCATTGTTGGATTAAATCTTATCATGACTATTGATCAACATCATATTATATTATATTGGTGTGGTCCCCACTATCTCCATCATTCACAATGATCCATCATTCCATCAAGGAGATGACCTTTAGAGTCCCATCGATGACACATGATCACACCGAAACATTCTCATTTGAGTATTGAGGAGATAACTTAGAAGGTCACGTTGAAAGTTTAATATCCCACTGATAGTTGTACATTCCTCCAACCTCATGAAGAGTTAGCAATTTTTCAAGGAGATGATGGGTGAAGTCTCATTAATAATGAAGAGTTAGCCTGATCAAGAAAAATAGACACAATGTTGCAAACACAAGGCTAGTAAGTTGAGATACATTTCTAGCAATACCATTGCACATGCTTTCCCACTAACCAATGCACTCTCTTTGGCTAAACCATGAACTGACTAAGAGAATTTAATGCAAAGGGTGTATTTGTCCTGGTGTTGACCAAATGCATGAGAGATCCAATCAACTATCTGTATAAGGTGGGATCTACATCCTTCTCCTTGAATGAGTCTTCCTTCTTCCAATTCATGATCATAGGTGTAGACATGGCTCTGAAATCATCCATCTCAAACCTCCTCAACAACTTAATGCCTTATTTCCCTTGTCCAAGGAAAGTCTCTCCATTTTTCTACCACTCCTGCATGCCTAGAAAGTAGTGCATAAGCCCCAAATCCTTCATCTTGAACTTTGTTGCAAGGTCCCTCTTGCACTCCTCTATGAGCCCCAATCAACCTGTTGAAAACAATTCATCCACATATAGAACAAGAATGAGGACCTCACCCCAAACTACCAAGTAGTAGAGATTAGCATCTACCTCACTCTTCATAAATCCCATTCCTTGCAAGTATTTATCAATACGCTCATAGCACACCTTGGGAGTCTACTTGAGTCCATACAAAGATCTCTTCAATCTACACACATGGGTTCATTGTTGTATGCTACAAATCCCTCCAGTTGTTCTATGCATACCTCCTTTACCAATTCACTATTAAGAAACACCATCTTGACATCCATTCGATGGATTTTCCATCCCATTTGTGTTGTAAATGAGATCAAAGCTCATATAGAATTATACCTAGCCATCAAAGTGAATGTCTCCTCATAGTCTATTCCCTCCTTATGAGTGAACCCCTTGGCCATGAACCTTTCCTTGGATTTCTTGATGCTACCATCTACACTATGCTTGATCTTATAGATCCAGCGTGATCCAACCATCACCCTATTTTTCAGTCTAGGTAGAACCTCCCACACATCAATATGCACTATTAAGGTATAGTCCTCAACAATCACATCTCACCACACATGTTGTGTAGCCTCCGGATAACTGGAAGGCTTGTTATCTACCAACTAATTAACTAATTTTCCAAATAGTCATATACCTAATTGATTGTCTCTACTATCTACTACTCATCCTAAGAGCTCCCACAAACTCCTGAGTATCCCTATATGTTTGTTAAACCTCACGGTTCTTGCTACCAACTATAGAGGATGAAATATCAACCTCCATTTCTTCGTAATACATCTCTTGGATCTACAAACTCTCAACACCTGAGCATGTGATTTTACTAGTAACTATACTTGTGCTTCACTACCCATGATCTAGTTGAATGATTCTTGGAGCTTCTATAGGCTGCTCACTATGATCATCTACTGACAAATCTTTGGACCTTCTAAATTCCTTGTCCTCCATGAATTTGACATCATGCCTAACTATAATCCTCCTAGCCACTAGAATAAATATACAATATTCTTTTGAGGTCTCATTGTACCCCACAAAGTACCCTATCTCTATACTATGATCTAACTTGGAACGTATAGGTCCCAGAATGTGACAAAACACCAAACTCCAAAATATCCTAAAGTGACTGACATCTAGCTTCTTCCCTTAGAATTCCTCCTCCAGTGTCATGTTTCCCAATACCTTACGTGGAACCCTAATCTATATGTTTACTATTGTATTACATGATTCTGCCTAGATAGGTAACTCTATAGGAGTGAATTTGAACCCCTTATGAAAATTCCCCTTCTACACATTCTCACCTTAGAAAACCAAATTTGAAGGAAAAATTCCACATTAGCAAGCTTCCTTCCTTCCCCTTGGCATCTGTTTGTTTTGGCAATAGAAGAATATTTGTCAGGGATACCCACGCAATGCGTAGATGTCCACGTGGTGCGCTTATGTCCCTAATGGATTCCTATGTCTAAAGATGGTAGAGGTGTTACACTTCCTATTGGATATAGTTTGTAGCATCCCTCTTTGACCAACTGACCCCAAAAATGGTAGATTCTCTCTCTTCTCCTTCAAATTCTACCATTTTTTATTCAACTCATTTCTTTTTGCAATCTTCAAGCATTCACTTAATCCTCCTTCACAGTTTCTCAACATTTTTCCAACATTCTCAACACTCCATTACAACAACAACACAACATCAACTTCATTAAGAAAGTGTGAATTAAGTCACTATAGCAGGGGCTTGAGGTTTTGTAACACCTCCCTTTATCGCAGTCGAGGTTGTGGTGATTGTTCAAGCTCTCTTTCTCCATCATTGGCTAGTGAGCTCTTGGTGGAGGTGGTAACGTTTCATTCCTCTCCTTTATGATTTGGTTGAGTAGCTATATATTGTTTGTAGTGGTATTCGTGTGCTTTATCTCTTTACTTCTTTATTATACATTTCCCAATCATTTCTATTTGGTTGTCCATGGAGGTGGAAACACCAAAATAGGGGTTTGACTGAGGCAGGCCCCTATATAGCCCCAAAAAATTTCCCCTCTTTCTTGTGATGTGCACTTGGAGCTAGCTAGCAAACATGTGCTTTTGTGAGATTGTCTTTGTCACCCTAGTTCTAGTCTATTTACTTTATCATTTCAGTATCTATTTTGCATACTTTCTCATTATGTTTTCACCATCTAGATTGAACTAGCTAGGCTATTAGTATGTCTTTTTGGTAGTTCTATTGTCTTTGCTATTTTTTGGCCATACGGACGCCAACACACTCGAGAGATGCTAGCTTGCCACATTGACGTCCTAGAACTATGTTGTCATCCTATGAAAAAGAGCTATCTAAGGCACAAAATTGACTGCAAAAATCCAACTCGCCTAGCCCAAACTAAAGTTCAAGTATGCAAAGTGATCGATAGACTTTATAGTCCTCATCATTCTCATCCTTCACATCAAACACTCCTTTAGAGTGAGGTAAGTTGGGGCAGACTTTCACTTATGGCTCTCCATGCCTTGAGGCCTTGACATGGTTGGTCCCCCTCTCTTACATTTTTGGTGAACCCAATGTGAACCAATGTATGTCCATTCATTAGTGTTGAGGCTTTTCCCCTGTACCATTTGATCGTTGTGTCCCTGAGTGTTGTGAAGTTTTATGAGCATCAGAAACTAGTCCACAACCTCCAGGTATATTGTTAGGAGAAGTGTATGAAACCTTATGGTGGAGAGGATGAAGGTCACTACTGGTTTCTCTATAGGCCTTTTATCTTGATCCATTATTGGTCTTGCCACGTAGGAGTAGTTGTCGAGGGGTGAGGTAGGGGTCTTAGATGAGATTGACCATGTCCCCACTCTTCCTGCATCTAATACACCATCATCATTGGATGAGTAGGAGGTCATTCACATTCCTTTAGAGTATATTTCTATCCTTAGCAAAGGGCTAGGTGACTTGGAAAATCACTTAGAAAAGGACCCAAATATGGCTAGGGCCACTAGGATTATCAAAAAAATAAAATATATGGTTGGAAAAGATCAAATAGGCATAAAACTCCTAGCTAGTCTCTCTACTTTTATTGAAGAATGTGCTCCTCCAAACAATCATAACATTGTACATGGGGCCACTTTCGAAGATCATGAGAGACAGCTAGGAATTTTGATGCCTCCCACATTCGTGTACATGGTTGATGTCAACCCCTCAATCAACATTACCTATTCCTCTAAGAGATCCAAAACTATCAAGGCGAATAGAGTATCCTTGGGATTTAGCTTCACCCCTCCTGTCACCTCTAGTAGTGGAGGATTTGGCAGGATGAGCAGTGGGAGATTTGGTAGTGGCAATGGCTTGGCAGTGGAAGTGGCGCTGGTGGAGGTTGTTTTCATGGAAGACATGGTGGTGGCTTCAAATGCGAAGGTGGCTTCGGCGGAGGCCCTACTAGTGGTGGTGGCTCCGACAGTGGTTTTGGTAGTGATCACACTAGTGGTTTTGGAAGTGGCTCTGGCAGCAGTTCTGGACAAGATCCCTTTGGCCCCATGACTACTAATGAGCCTATTCTAAACACTCTTATTTAGAAGATGGGTAATGTGTAAATCCAACTAGTGAGTCTCTCCCAGGCCTCTACCCAACCTATCTTTTAACCCTTTTTCTTACATAGCTAATTATCGGTAGCAATTTTAAACACTCCCTTCCCCCAAGGAATGGAGATTCCTAAATTTGAAAAATATGGAAGCAAAGGGGACCCACAAAAACATGTTTCCACCTTTAATGCCCTATGTATAGATTTCTTCCATCATGATGCATTCATGAAAAAATTATTCCCTTAATCTCTTAAGGATACAACAATCGAATGGTACTATTCCTTACCTGATAATTCTATTTTCTCATTTGATCAACTTGTAAACCAATTCCTACAATAATTCCAAGCTAACATCGGATTGAAGATGACATTTTAAAATCTCGTCTAACATAAGCAAGGTGATAATGGAAAGATTATTGACTCGTAATACATTATTAGGATAAAATTTTCATGTTAGATTGCAAATAGCATAAAACCATTAAATCCCTAATAACAATGGAGAACAATGAAAGCAAGAAACATGAGAGTATGAAACAAATTCACCTAGTCTTCAAGCCTCCATTGATTCACCTCCATTGGTCTTCTCCATCTTGCTGAAAATGATATAATTGCCCTCAAATTTGAAGTGCAACTATAACCTATGACAAAGCCAAGCAAAATATTGAAGTAATGTGATTGCTCAAGTGCTCAAAAGCTCTCAAGCATACTGAAAATAACTTGTGTGTGTCTAAAATGACTTGAGAGAGGGCCTTTTAAAGAGTTCCAAATGGTGAATGGACGGACATGATTAAAATTTGGTGAAGCCCTAAGATCAACGGCTAGGATTCAATGTGATAAGGATGATTAGGGTTAGGGCAACATTAGGTCAAAGTTAGGGCAAGCCTTGAAATGAAGGGTTGAGATTTAATTGGAGATAATCAAATCAATGGTGGAGAAAAATAGGTAGTTGGCATAATAGAAATTATTTAATTTGTGGAGAATGTTGACTTATGAATTAAATAATGATTTAATTCATAAATGGGAATGAGACAAAAGAGAATAAATAATCATTTTAATTATTTATTTGGTGGGATGGAAAGTGGGCTAAATAAATAAGTTTATTTGATTGAAGGATAAATGGTTAAATGGAGAATTATTAGAAGGCATAAGGACTAATTAGTGACGTATCTAAATAAATAAATGCAATTTACTTATTTAAATAATCATGGAGGAATAATTATGACATTAGGACTTGATTAAATAATTGAATTATGTGAGTAAGAAGCATGGTCATCGTATGAAATATGGTTTGCAAGGCAAGGCCATTTTTATGTGTCTACATTTTGCCCCTCTTTGACATGATGCAGTTTATCGCATTATGTCAAAGAACAAGTAAAAAAATATGCCCCAGTTTGAAAGTGAGGAGAGGAAGGATGACGAGGAGGTAGTGGTATGCCCCCTCGAGAGGACAGGCAGGTTGAAAGAACGTGAGTGTGCTCTCAAAATGGATGAGAGGAGTAGAGGATGAAGGAATAGAAGAAATGTTAGCGTGGAAACCATGGATGTGATGATGAAAAATGAATACTTCAATATTTTGCCAAATAACATCATAGGGGTTGCATAATCATCATTGGGCAGTAAAATGTGGCAAATGGACAACAAACACCATGATATGACATAGACCAAGGTGTGCAAGGTCGTCCATTTGTAAAAACAGACAGCCACAGACAACGAATGTCCTAACTCATACTAAAGGCCAAGTTGCCCCAGTCTTTTTGTCAAGACACACCAAAGACAGCAATCAAGACAAATTATGCCATGAGACATCATTGCACCTCTAAATCCTTCATGGGACATCCTCGAGGTAGCTAGTAACATGACCAAGAGACAAAACAATAAAAAGAGAACACAAAATAGACCGTGAAAATCAACAGCCATTCAATATGTTTGCCAAGATTTGTGTGTCAAAGGTTGATTGTGTGATAGTTTGACAGTTTGACAAGTTGAAGAGTCTGACAATATTGACGCTTTGGCGATGCCTGTCATCAGGAAAGACACATCCTGAAAAGGCCAATGACTATGTGATGAAGCCTGTCGTCAGGAAGGACACATCCTGAAAAGGTTGACTATGTGACGAAGCCTGTCATCAGGAAGGACACATCCTGAAAAGGCCAATGACTATGTGATGAAGCCTGTCATCAGGAAGGACACATCCTGAAAAGGCCAATGACTATGTGATGAAGCCTGTCATCAGGAAGGACACATCCTGAAAAGGCCAATGACATTTTGACGAGGTTCAATTCCAAGAAGGACACATCTTGAAGGGGACCATAAAGTGACGAGGTTGACATTGTGTTGGCAATTTGACGGATGTTTGGCTTGATGACTGACTGGGCTATGTTGTCTATTGATTTGAATGTTGATGTGCAAATGACGGTCTTGTTTTTGAGTGTGACTATGTCTGACTTATTTGACCGACATGACGAACCCTAAAGGACTGACCTAGGTGGCCTTGGGGGCTCATCGACAGATGGCCTTGCCTACGTCATGCACTCAGAGACCTCGTAGTTCGACTGGGATAAACAGACACATTGAAGACAAATTGACATGTTTTGACTTGACCTGACAAACCCTAAGGGACTGAACCTAGGGGGCCTCGGGGGCTCATCGACTGATGGCCTTGCCTATGTAGCAAATGCGCAGAGACCAATGGTTGACGAGGGAGACGGATGAACAAATTGAAGATGAATTGACATGCTTTGACTTGACCTGACAAACCCTAAGGGACTGAACCTAGGGGGCCTCGGGGGCACATCGACTGATGGCCTTGCCTACGTAGCAAATGCGCAGAGACCACGTAGTTCGACTATTGACAAAGAATAACATGACTGACATGACTAACTTTGATTCTGTTTTTGGGATTTGTGATGTTATTTGGATGTTTTTGTGC